>JBBMOY010278893.1:0-12162 GCA_037951405.1 Platydemus manokwari | reverse complement strand
AATTGATATTAAGTTATTGATATATTATATAATTAATAGTCATACTTAAATTTGCGCCCATATAACCGATAAGATCCGAAATTAAATTTTAAAATAACAATCGTGATAAGATAAATACAGATCTTTAAGAAATCAGACATAAATAAAAGTTGTACTATTCAAACAAAACGGTAACTGAAGCAGCACTGTGACAAACTAAAGCTACTGTAAACAATGTCGAGAAAGTTCAGCAAAAACAGAAACGACTCGAACTTAAGTGGAATTCTGCAGCACAAGTTACTGAAAAAAGAATTTCGGATCGCTCTTGATTAAATTAATCAATGCAATAATATAATAATCAATATAATAATAATAATAATAATCGAGTAGTAAATCATTAATAATTACCTATCAATCTCAAAATGGAAGTACACATAGGTCGTTAACATCATTTTTTCTTTGTTTTAATCATTAAAATAGTAAATCAAAAATTGTCATGATATTAGTGTACGATCTCCATTTACTTTCATACCGTTGCAAGGATGACAACACTGGTTATAAACTCTTATTCTTGATAAACTCAATTTATAATTTGTTGTTTTATTCAAATTTTTGGAGTGTTCATTTCTTAAAAATTTTGCCATAATAACTTCTAATAAACATATTGCCTTATCTTTGTTATTGATTATCTTCACAATAATATTATTAGTATATTACTGAGTCATTTTTGATCAAGCTTCAGCTGTTAACTTTCTATTTTCTAACAAATTTTTTATTGCTATCAACTCCAGTTTTCATACAGAGTTTGAAACCATACAGTGACAAATAAATTTTATACAAACATGGCAAGTGATAGATCATCAGCTCAATCTCGTAATCACAAGATACCACACGATATTTTAGAGACATAATATCAAAGATAATAATATTATTAACTCCATTCTTCGACTAGTGTTTTATGAACTTAATTCCAACAAAAATATGAGCCTATGTTTTATTAACGTTTTTGAAGTTTAATCTCTAATTTATAGAAATCGGAAGAAAAACTATTTTTAAAGTCCAGCTCGAATATATCTTTTATATTATGGAGACAAATCATTGCAAAAGGAATTTATAAATTCAAATTAAGTAAATATCGGAAATCAATTATAAATGAAAAATTAATATTGATTTTTAGAAAATTAATATATTATTAATTTCCATGATAAATGATTAGCTTAAGGGGAGATTGTAATCTCGTGGTCATACAACAGTCACAAATACTTGTGAGAAGTGGAAAGTTAACTAAAGTGGGAAGTGGGATATTTTTTTCATCATCATACTTTTATATAACACAAAGGAGTCTGACAGTGATGCTTATATTTTCTTTGATGTCCATTGATTGTCTAACTATTTGTTGTAAGACTTTGTAATTCTAATTATTTCCTTACTTCATTCTTCTCGAAGTATTCTTATATATAAAATTTATTGTTTTCATATTTTCGAACACAAAGTATTGTTAGGTATTAAATAAATATAGGGGATAGAGAATAGTGGTAATAAAGGATTTTTTAATTAGATTAAATTGTGTTTATTGTACTCCTTACTTGTGCGAATTAATAAAATAACACAGGCATTACTTGATGAGATAATATTCTCTCATTTTATAACGATCTTAAAATTTATTTAATATCGATTATTAATTTTTTTTTTGAAAAAAATTCTACTGACAGCTGATTTTTTCATTGCAGAACTTAAATCAATAGAAAAAACCATTGTTTAACTGCGACGAATGAAGACTATTCAATTTAAAGTGTAACCAATAGGTAATTCTCTATCTCATTAATTAGTCAGACTTTATTTTTTATCCTCCCGATACGTATCTGATTCATCATTGTTGAAAAACAAGAAAAAATTCATGAGAAAATTTGAAGTTTTATCAATATTCCTTGATTTTCTATTTTAATCAATCAAATTAGAGATGGTATAAAACGTGATTAATTCCCGATTTCAATTCTTTAGATGAGCTTCGTAAACAGATGTTTTAAAGTTCTAAGGGAATTTATTTTTATTTACCGTGAAATGAAGATCGACTTAGTTCTCATTTCTATGATGGCAATTTATATTTATGCTAATCCCTGGGTTTCGAATAATTTTCCAACCGTTATTAGAATGGAAATTCCTCAATTTGTAGCATGGGCAAAAGATTATTATGGAGGACGGATAAAAATTTGAGAAACTCATTCTAAAACTATTACTGTAATTTGATTGTAATGCAATTTTTTAACATAACAATATCGGATCCATGAAATCAATGTAGATTTGATATCATCCGATATTAAAATACAAAAAATATGGTAGCCAGCATTTATGAGAGAAACATCTTTGAACATTAACCACAGCCTCAGATATATTCTTTTATTTTGACTTATATATGCATATACTAAAAATCCACCCATGTCTTTATCGGAAAACGTTCTGATTTCCACTGATATATTTATCAGTCATGTTATTTTGATGCAAACCTGACTGGAAATTTTTCTTATCTTATCAAAAAACCGTGTGTTTTTTCCATCTTCTGTATAGACTGAAAATCTACATTATTACAATTTCAATGTTAACGCCACCAGTTTCCTATTTGCCTAGTTTATATACTGAACATTTTCAGTGAAGAGGAAAATTTCTGTTAATCATTTGCAAATTCTTTAAAAATTCATCAATTTGACTTTGAAAAATGGATTAAGTTATCAGTTTTCAATTCAATTCCATGAACAAAGTTTAATTCAAATTTTTAGAAAAATTAAATTTCGAATGTGTGGTAAATTTGAAATTACAGGCACGTATTTAAATATCGAATTGGGTTGAAAAATAAAGAACAATATTATAAAGAACAATTTCATAATGATATATATTTTTTAAAATAATATGTTATACCAAATTAATACTTCCTTCACATAAATGTGAAAATAAAAAAGATAAAAATGATAATTTAACTTTTCGAAATTACAATCTAGAAATCGTTCTTTGATGATAAATAAATATGTTAATATTACAAATATATTTCTTACATCAATTTACTTTACAAACAATACAAAACACGAAATAATTTATAAATAATATCTAACGCTATCAAATAGAGTTTTTCTCAAATTATAAATAAATGCTTATCAATTATTGTCAACAAAAAAACATCAGTTAATAAATCAGTTCATTAATTTCAGATGAGAATCGGAGCATGGAAGAAGGGTTTTCTTCGAAGAGTCCTCTTCCTGTTCACACGTTGTCATTTGGTATGTTGTAGCAATGCGACTGTCAGGTCGGCAAGTAAAACTAGCACTATTAGTTGACACGGGTTTCAAAATACAACTAAGACAAGGAACTAAATTACGGAATTCTCTCTTAAAGTTATCATTAAGCCATGCATACAAAAATGGATTATACACGGCACTGCTCATTGCTATCATGTGGCAAACGAAAAATCCCAAAGGAAACAAAGAATGTTTTCTCATGTCATAATTGAAATTCATCAACATATCAGTGGCCATCCACAACGAATTGAGTGGAATCCAACAAATCACGAATATGGTAACCATCGCAATTAGCATTTTATTTGTTTTCCTTTTCCTTCGTATTTCGCCTTCTTTTCCTCTGATACTTTTTGTTCCTGATCCAACTTTCGATTTACATCTTTGACGAAGAATTTTGCTTATTTTAAAATAACAAACTGATATAATAATGCAGGGTAAAACAAACTGAAGAACAAAACTGACAATCGTGAATACTTCTCTTGATGATTCTTTTGGCCATATTTCTTGACATCTTGAGGTTTGAAGAGTAGGATCATCATATTTCTTTTGATAAACCGCTAAAGGAAGAGATATAAGAATTGCAATAATCCATATAACACATATAATGAACCCACACAAAGTGCTTTTCATTCGAGGTATAAATGGATGTACAATAATAAAGAATCTATCAACTGCAATTGCTGTAGATGTGAGAGTTGACACATAGACAGATACACCCATGGTCATAGGAAGAACTTTACACAAAGATGCTGGAAGTGTCCAATCATTCATGAATAGAGCTATTGGTGTGAATGGTACTGCTATTAAACACATAATAATATCAGAAAGTGCAAGATTACTAATAAAAATATTAGTTATTGTACGCATATGACGACTGCACATTACAACATATATAACAAAACTATTCCCAACAACTCCCAACAAAAATATAACAGTATATCCAGCAATAACCAAATATTGTAATGCCATACTTTTCTTGAATACATCGTTTGTAATATTTGATAGATGCATCGCAAAACTAGAAAACTAAATATTTATGTAATTAATTTTGATTCACAAATTAATATGATAATAAATGAGAAAAATTTTATTAAACTATGAACTACCTGTGAATTATTTAGTTTCCAATTATATTTCTTTTTATTTTCTTGAGTAGAAAATATAAGGAAAATTCAGCGATACACACTGCCTTGCTTGTAAAGATCGATAATTTTCATTTACAAATTCTTTGACTGACTATAAGATACAAATATTTAAAAGTATTAAATTAAATTCCACAGATGAATTTTAACGTTAATAGTTTTTTACTTCATATAACATATTTTAAACGAGTACATTTTTAATGTTATTAATTTAATTAAAAAATTCTAAATAAGTTAAAATAATGAAAATCCTGTAAAGCTGCATAAAATACTTGTAAAGTGTATCTACAGAAACATTCGCGTATTATTAGAAGAATGTTGTTTAAATTTATCTCGTTTAATTTTTTTTTAAAATGCAAGTTTTACAAAATTCAACAAACAAGCCATCCGGTTATTTAATATCTGATATTTTCAATGAAGCAGGTGAAGCTTTTATGCGAATGGGTAATTTAGCAAGCTCGTTGAAAGATAATTCAAATTTATCAAATATGAATAAATGGTCACAGTCTGACATTGAAAGATTCTATAGCGCTATTAAGAAATTTTCCTCCGAATTAAATAGTATTTGTACATCATTAGATAATAAAGCAAAGGAAGAAATTCGCAGCAATGTTGAAAGAAATGTTTTAACTGTAAGTCTTTAAATGACTTAATATATTTATTTATTCTTTTAGGAGAGTGGTTGTAATTCTTCAGATATGACTAGTACTTTAGCTTGGAAAACAGAAGAAACAGTAATTGATTGGATTCGTTAAATCATTAATTATAATTTGTTGTAGTACGAAAAAAATAAAAAAGAAAATTTACCGAAATCGGAAGAACATTCTCCAGATTATATAGACCCTGATGACGAAGTAATTCTTAAAATTTTAAAATTAATTTCATTTATTAATTTAGATTAGAGATAATTATAATTCTGAAGACGACAATTATGATTTAGAATAAAACCATGTAAATATATTTCAATAAAATTTTATATTCAATCACTTTCTAGTTCATCGTCGTTATCAGATATGTCA
Organism: Platydemus manokwari; assembly: GCA_037951405.1. Classification (NCBI taxonomy): domain Eukaryota; kingdom Metazoa; phylum Platyhelminthes; order Tricladida; family Geoplanidae; genus Platydemus; species Platydemus manokwari. The sequence goes on along the minus strand of JBBMOY010278893.1, from coordinate 6,735 downwards.
TCGCCATCCTAATAAAATAATAAAAAACATAATATTAAAATTAATTTTTACCGATAAATCTGATTTTTTGGAAGTTAATTTTCTATGAAAAGAAAATTCCCCTGAATTAATTGATTTTCTACCACGGCTACCAACATTATTTCGATAGCTTGGTTTCGATATCGTTTGCTTAATATTTCCTTTTTTTAATGTGACATAATTATTTGATTTAGTTTGCCTAATATTAAATTTTATATCCTAATCGAAATGATAATTAAATAGTTATATAGTTGCTAATACCTTATCCGAGTACAATTTATATTGTTCGTGTAAATACATTGTTAGGATTGCTAATCTGTTCGAAGAAATAGTAGCTTGATTTAAAATATTAGATACTAATGTTGGTCTAGTAGAATTATCCATCTTACAAAAAATAAAAGAATATTTAAACAACTACTTTTATTAATATCAGTAACTTAAATAATTTTATTAAATTCATATGATCTACTTACCTATGATGGCATATTAAGTTATATTTATAAATATAATCAGTTATATTTAAGACTAAGATTTATTATTATTTATGAACTAGAGGAATCTTGGTTAAAATATTTTTAAAATAATTTTATCAACAAGCTAATCTGATTATGTCAGCATTGTTTTAAACTTTACTACGTAACTTTTTATTAATAAATTATATTATTGACTGATGGTTCAGCAAATCTCTAATTGTAAATTTTTTAATTTTTTAGTACTTTTTAAATATTTTATCTAAAACATTTTCAAATTTCTTTTTTGCTACAGAGTATTATTACCTAGCTTTCATTGACAGGGGTTAATTGAATTTTATTCATTATTCAGAAGATATTTTATACAGATGAGTATTGTTGTGGTAGAAATTAACTCCAGGCCCACGTATATTTGTACCATTGTGGTATTTTAAAATCTAATAAACGACTCAATCCTTGGTTCCCCACTTTCACGTTTTGAAGATAGGCTTTTTAGTACCTAGGTATAAATAATAGATTAATTTTTATTGTGCATAAACAAGTTCTTTACGAGGCGGTGGGAAGATCCTTCATCTCGACTTTATATTTGTAAGTTGAAATTGCTTGTAGATCTCGGCATATTGGAGACCCATTGTAAGCACTATGCTTTTACCTTGAGGTTACTGTGGTTATGCAATACAATTTAGTGTTAAAATTATTTCAATGAATCAAATGTATTTTATTGATTAATATTGGTTTATTTCATATTAATATTATATACTAAATATTATTTTATAAAATCTAAGGATTAAATTGCAACCTCAACCTTTATCTGTTGGAGTCCGGATAAATTAAAGAGTCAATCTTGATCCTAAAGGTGAATTATTAGCCGATCTTTTTAACAAGATCATTACAGCAAAAATAATTCCTGAGGAGGCAATTTAGAACCTCCTTAATACATAAGCCAGATAAATCGGACTACCTATCGATTAATAGCTGGGGACCCATTGCACTGTCGAATTCAAATTATAAAATATTTACAGGTATTTTAGTTGATCGTCTACTAGAGTGGGTTAAACAAAGTGCTATTTTGATCACTGGTCAAAAAGGTGGGAGGGAATTTGAGGGATGCATTGAAACCCTGGAGGATCACAGGCGCACACAATGGCCAGTTGCGATCGCTTTCATTGATATTAGAAGTACCTTCCCCAGTGTTCCTGACCAACTTTGTGAGGATCATGGAAAAGTATGCAATTGGAGATGACTTCGTATCAATCATCAAAGATATTTATTCAAGGAAAAAATGTCTCTACTTGATTATGCTGATGACATTGCCATTGTGGCACGATCAGAAGATGATCTACAATATTTACTTGATTTGGCCTCTGATTTGGCCAAGAAATGCAATTTCATATTTCAGCCGCACAAATGTGCGTATCTCTCCCTTCCATTTATGGAAAATAAAATCAAGAGGCTAAAGGTAAATATGGAACCGATTCGGAAAATTGCACTTGGTGAATTCTATCAGTACCTGAGGGTTCCTGTTGAATATGGAAACAATTAAACTCCATATTCAATACTCCAGAAATTCCTGAGGCTAGTGCAAAGTGTTGCAGGTTCAAACCTGCTTGGCCATCAAAAAATAGATAAGATAAAAAGCATTATATTTTCGACTCTCATATTTAGTTTCCGAACTAGAGAAATAACATTGGGATCTCTTAGAAATGATTGTGGTTCAAAAAGGGCTGTGCTCTCAGGATATTTGATCTCACGATTCAGAAAGTCAGTCAAGAAGATACTCAATATCCCTGACTGGGCTGACACATGTTATCTCTATATGGATAGGTTACACGGAGGAGCTGGCCTTTGGGACTTACTGGATGAATACCATCTGCAACAAATTATACAAGCATTTAAATTACTCAACGTATCAGACTTGAATTTAAGGCATATAATTAAAGCTGGACTTATGAAAGCCTTTAAAAAAAGATACCCTGAAAATATAGACACCTTTAACAAAGTCCTAAAATAGTTAAATGGATCTATCGAACCAAAGCGAAATGCAAACTCTAAGAAAACCTGGTGGATGAGAATAGTCAAAGCAATCAACTACTTTAAAATGGTACACTAAATAGTACTAGAGTTTGAAATGGATGGTGAAAATGTGTGCATTCTCATGAGCGATGCCGTATGCCATGCACAGGTGATTAGAGATAAACATAAGTGACAAGCTACACGAATTCTCCATCTAGCCCTCGTGGAATCAGATTTACATAAATGGCTGCAAAGTAGAAACTCAAACTTTCTTGGTGAGGTCATTCACAAAAACATAAATATAAACAAGATCATTTGGAATTGTCAAATAACTGGCTTTGCTTGGCGTTTCATACACCAAGTGAGGCTCAACGTCTTGTTATTGAATGCAACAGCATTTAAAAAGACCCATTTATAAGAAAGTGTCGTCGATGCTTTGTTGAGTCTCTAGCACATGTATTGCAATCATGTATTACACAAAGGCATGGCGAATGTTTAAGGCTGGTCCACGAGTTTGTTAACTCACCTGATCTTATGGTCAATGTTAATGCAACAGTAGTATACACTATTTCGAAACTTAGAGTAGATCTCTATATTAAGAACTGCTTAAATAAACGGGTCTTCATTGTAGACATTAAATGTCCAATGGAAACTGAGCGCCTAATGACACAAGCAGATAAGAGGAATCTGTCTTATTACCCTACTCTGTGAATTAGTAAAAAACATAAGTCAAACTATACTGTTACTGTACACACTTTAGTTGTTGTTTCATTAGGCTCGGTCCCACAAAAGACATTGAATGTCTTAAAAGTGCTTGGTTTATCGGACGTAATACCAAGATTCTTACGAATATTATGTCTGCTTCAAAACATAAAGCAGTCCGCTCGGATCTGGCATCACCATCAAACGGGGTTGCTCATTAACATAAAAGAAGGGACAAATCTACCAAGATCCGATGACATTAAGGGCTATTTGTTTGTAAACAAAAATTTTGGAAGTAATTGAATCAATTATTATAAATATTAGGTTGTATTTTAATAATACATTGTGATTTTAAATTTATAGGTGAGAATGTAAAAAAGGATTTAATGCCTCAGTAGAACCCAGTTAGCCGACCATCGGAGTTTGGAAATGAACATACTCTGAGGATACTGATGACTGCGCAATCTCCTAATTGCTTGAATGCAGGAGTTCTCAGATCTGGGAACAGTGCTGGAACGTGGAACATGAACCGATGATGAGTCCAGAAACACCGAACTCAGTGTGTAATGCAACTTCTTTGAAGCCAGTCGACCAGTCTACCCTTTACTCTTTTTTTTTCTTTTGTTCGGTTAGTTGGGGAGTACCCTTCTAGTAACTGTGCTCATACATGTTAATTGGACTAGCTCATTCTAAGATAGGGTGCTGACTTGGGTCAGGCAGCCTACCTTCTCACGACTGGTCGAACCTCCTGAATCAGAATCAAAATTATTATGTCATATAATAAACTTTTAATTTTTATTACGCCATTGCTTTATGATCAAAGTCAATTTTTCCTTATCTTCTGGGTTCGCTTTGAATTTCCAATAAACAGCTTGTGTAATGAGTTATGTAATGTTGACAAACATTCGTATTCTTTTATAACTTTGAATTGAAAAGTTTGATTATTCTTAAATTAACTAATATCGCTTTACAATAGTTTTTCATGAAAGCAGATATAGATTCGGATTTCCTATCTCTTTATTTGATTAATTTTATATTTTGTTGATTTATTTGTGCTGTTTATGTACTTTAATTTCTGCTTTTATTTTTATGTTTTAATATATTTATTATACTTTGTTATCTAGAATGGATTACTTTTCATGAATAAATCATTGAAAATCTTTTATATATTATTATTTATTTAATGATAATTAAAGTTATTGTTTTTACACATTGAGAATTGGATTAAAGAAGCTGAATAGTCAAAATTTTCTATTTATCTAAATCATTTTAGTAGTTTGTACATATTTCCGAATGATACATTTTAACTTTTGCGCACAAATGATCATTAACAATATTAAAATTCCCCTTGTGCTGTTGAGTTATCTGTGTCACATTGACTGTTACTATACATTTCTTTTGTTGTAAATTGCCATTCTCACACTTGAGTATTTTCTATTATTTATCAGTTTTCTTGAAATGATAACTAGAGACATCATTTCTTTTAATGTCTTCCAAACAGGTGTCAAATTTCAAAAAGTAGTTTCTACTAACACTCACAACATTATTTAATATCAATGATAAGATTTTTCATTTTATCACCTTCATTCTAAAACTCATAAGATCTTTGATGTAATCATAAATAAATATCAAATAATATCTTCCATCGCATTACTTTTAAATTTTAAAATCAGTATACATTTTTGTTGTGCGTACTGAAGTCAAAACATAGATATTCAATTTTATAAGTTTGTAATTATATTGATCCAATTCGTATTTCTATATACTAAATAATGTAAGTACAATAGAAGAATTAATTATCCTTATGGACAATTTTTGAATTAAAATTTGCAAGATGCAGTTAACATTTAAATTAAGATATTTTTACATGTATTATTCTGTTTAAGCTTTGGTTTTTTTATTTATTGAAATTTATCACTCAATATAAATAAAGTAATACAAATAAAGAATTTTAGACATAATTAACATTATTAAAATAGTAAATCATTCTTCATCCAAGAAATTATGATATCATAATTACGGAGTTAGGCTTAGTTTTTAATAGCTAATTGATAATAAATAAAACCCTTAATCTTCTCGTAAAATCAACAAACCTAAATAAAATTACAGCATTGTTACAACATTTTACAAAGAAAATGAAATACATATTTAGGAATTTAATATTGTCTCGAGAAGTATTTATTGTTTAAATATTCATCATTAAAAAGATCTTCAAACGTGAACATGGTATCGAAGATTAAAAGTGTAAGTTAAATTTTTATTTTAGGAATAATTAAAAGCATTATATTTAAATTTAACTTTGATAATTCTATAGGATAAAAAGGGAGTAAAAGATAATGTAAAAATCAACAATAAAACGAAACAACCAAAACTTGATAATAAAGGTACGAATATCGAAAGTAAAGTTATATTAAATAATAATTATAGATGTGAAGAAAGACAAAAAAATTGATGACAAATCTTTCAAAGAAAAGTCACCAGATTTCACTTGCAGTGAAGATGAATCTAATGAACAATTAACCAATAACACTTCTCAGGAAAAAGAGTTAAATAAGATTAAAAATGTATCTTCTAAATTAGAAGTTGCAACAAAAAACGAAGATTCAAGTTCTGCTGAAGATAGTAGCAGTGAAGAAACTCAGACAGTATCAAAACGAGTTGTTACTAAAGTGATATCGAAGAAAGAAGAATCAAGTTCTGATGATGATAGCACTAGTGAAGAAGAAACTAAGCCGATCACAAAACCAGTTATCGTTAAAGTTGCTCAGAAGAATGAAGAATCTAGTTCTGATGATGACAGTAGCAGTGAAGAAGAAACTAAACCAGTTGTTGTTAAAGTTGCTCAGAAAAAAGAAGAATCAAGTTCAGATGATGATAGCAGCAGTGAAGAAGAAACGAAACCAGTTGTTGCTAAAGTAGCTCAGAAAAAAGAAGAATCAAGTTCAGATGATGATAGCAGCAGTGAAGAAGAAACTAAGCCAGTAACGAAACCAGTTGTTGCTAAAGTAGCTCAGAAAAAAGAAGAATCAAGTTCTGATGATGATAGTAGCAGTGAAGAAGAAACTAAACCAGTAACGAAACCAGTTGATACTAAAGTAACACAAAAGAAAGAAGAATCTAGTTCTGATGATGATAGTAGTAGTGAAGAAGAGACTAAGCCAGTAACGAAACCAGTTGTTACTAAAGTAACACAAAAGAAAGAAGAATCTAGTTCTGATGATGATAGTAGTAGTGAAGAAGAAACTAAACCAGTTGTTGCTAAAGTTGCTCAGAAAAAAGAAGAATCAAGTTCAGATGATGATAGTAGCAGTGAAGAAGAAACTAAGCCAGTAACGAAACCAGTAGTTGCTAAAGTAGCTCAGAAAAAAGAAGAATCAAGTTCTGATGATGATAGCAGCAGTGAAGAAGAAAATAAGCCAGTAACAAAAGCAGTTGTTGAAAAGATGGATGTATCAAGTTCTGATGATGATAGTAGTAGTGAAGAAGAGACTAAGCCAGTAACGAAACCAGTTGTTACTAAAGTAACACAAAA
>JBBMOY010277782.1:0-12166 GCA_037951405.1 Platydemus manokwari | reverse complement strand
CTTACACTAAGCAAGTAACATTATTAATAAATAGACATATATATTTGTAATAATTTTATTTAAAAATCTTGCGTTAGTTAAAAAATAATTCAAAATTTATTCAAAATATTAGAAAATATAAAATCTAAATAAAAATAAATAATTTCAATTAGCCAATGAATAAAATGCAATTTGATAATTCATCTAAAAATCATGTTGGATATTATTTAACTTGTTTAAAATTATGTAAAAAATTGGAAATGAACCTAAATTAAATGGTTGAGATTTTCAAAATTGGCATTTTATATTTTACATAGATGTAAGTGCTCAAGATAATAAATTGATTATTAATGAATGTATTGTCAGTGCTGAAATGGGGAAAGATGTAATTTAAATGGAATGCTTATTCTTCATGAAAAAGATGTGGAAAGATGTGTGCAATCGCATGTTGATTTGCTTTCGGCTATATACAATCTCTAATAAAATTTATAATTTCGAAACTATCAAAAACTTATAAAAGGAATTGTTAAAGATGGTGAATCAAAATCATTTACTTATACAGCCTCAAACTGGATTACGTGAAATGATAATAAAATTTAAATTTATATAGGTGAAAAAATTATTATTAACTAAATAAGCAAAAAAATCTGGAGGAGTTTCAGCTATATTAGCGGCATTACCAGCATTTTAGCTGGTCTGTGTGATGGAATAGCTGGAGGTGTAAAACTGTGTAAATCAAGCAAAACAAGGTAAGAAAACTGATTTAAAAGTATAAAAATAAAAGAGGAATTGGTGTAAATGAAAGAATCTAACAAACAAGGTTCTGGAGCTGGATTCTTTTTAAATTCATATAAAGGTAGAGTGGTGTATGATATAAAAATAATATATATGAAAAATTACCATTTTTAAAACATGGAGAAGGAGTTTATTTCTCTCGTTATCAAAAATGAAAGAATTGAATGAGTGGAATGATAATATTTCCAAAAAAATGATTACTGTAATAATAACTTTTATTAGTAAATCAAAATGGACGTCAAATTTTCATTTTTCTTTAAAATTATATGATAGATTTGAATATGAAAGTAGACTGGAGATATTTTGTATCTATAATTTTATTTATAATTTTAATTAAAATAATGATTCTTTTGAATATGGAAAAAATATAATGACTTCAATGATTATATTCAAGAAATTACAGGTGTTTTAACACATTGACGGACAGGACAAACAAATGAAGTTCGAGATTGACAGTTATAGACGCAAGTGTCCGTCAATGTGTTAAAATTAATGGAGTTCCTCGAATAGATGACAGTAGCATCCCAATTTATAATGTATCATCAATATCTGACAAAGCAACATTAAAATATAAACTTTAACAAAATAAAAAATTAAAATTATAACACTAAGATTTGTTTAAGGATTTAAAAATAATAAAATATAAACCCTTGGAACTCATTTAGATGAAGTTAAGAAATAAATATTTCTAAAATTAGAACAATAAATATTGAATGTTCAAATGCAAACGGTGGATTTATTTCTGATAATTATCAAGATATTCAAAATTAAAATATAATTCATGATTTTTCGGTACTGTTCCATCTAGTTATCAATATATCGAATAAGTAAATCAATCAATTTATTTTCCAATAATAACAAAAAATATTAGACAGATTATCTTTAGAATTAGCGATCAAACTGGTAGTTTAATAGATTTGAAAGGAGAAGGAATATCTTTACGTCTTCACTTAAAATAAGTTTAAAGAAAGTTTCCTTGGACCGAAGGCAATAATTTATTTTTTTATAAAAATTGCTTTAAACGTAATAAATTTTCTAGCTAAATATGGAATAAATAAAATTGATAATTTTAATTTAAAAGATATTGGGGATGATTTCGGTTTAGAAAAGAGAGATTGGTTCCATTAATTAGATAATAATATTATTCCAGGAAATTATATAATTATGAATTTAGAAAATACTAAAGAAAGAGGTTCTCATTGTGTTTCATTAAGAAAAATCATAAAATTGATTTTGATCCTTAAGGAATTTTACCAACGAAAGAAGTTTATAATTTCTGCAAAGAAGATGTTTCGTCTGATTTTAAACATGACAAAATTCAATTTCAAAATGATGGAGAATTATCTGGTCAGTTATCAATGTGTGTTTTATATTTTTGGGTGAAGGGTTGAAATTTAATTACATAATTGAGTGTTTAACATAAATTCAATTTAAAAGGTGAGAAATTGTGACAAATAAAATTCACAGTGATAAATTTGGAAATATTTTAGGAAATAATATGAAAGATATTAAGGAAATTAATATTTCTAGAGAAAAAACTTATGATCGAAAAATATATAAATGAATTAGGAGATGGAATGAAAATAATTTTCTAAATAAATGATCATAAAATAATAAATTTAGGAAATCCAGAAAATGAATTTGATGTTGTAAGATAAAAGTATCTTGAAAATTGTCTAAATGAAGTTGTGAAAATGAAAATTAATTAGTAAAACTAATAAAAAGTTTGGAAATGATAATTTTTGAACAACTAAAAGACCAGAATTAATTAGAAATAACAAAATATCAATTTATAAAAATAAATAAAGTATTCTTAGGTGGTCGTTTAGGGAAAATTGGTCGTATTTCGGCCCTCCGCAGGCCTCGGCCCTCCGCAGTACCTCAGTTCAGAGATATATAGGCCTTATTGATCTCTCGGTGTCTTCAAGAACGATAGCTGCAACGATGATGATGATGATAGCTAAATGAAACAGATAGTGTTCTATTTCAGCGTTTGGTGGGCCTGATCGCTATCACGAACCAGAGACAGATAAGACTAAAAGATATCTAGAAAATAACTATCCCTTTATATATTAATATAGAGAACAATTCATCAAGTAATCCAAACCTGGGATTACTATATTGAAATGCAAACTACGACGAGATTTCAAAGCCCTGACATGAAATCAATTTTGACGCATTATTACCGTCAGAACAAATCCAGTTGGATTACAAAAATTTAAAGTTAATTTCAATTAAAAGTGTATTACAGATTGAGCTGCTACCATGGTTCATGATCGTGGCTCAATCAGATAATTAATTAAAAATAATTATTATATTATAATTAATTATAATTATTATATAAAGTACATATTATCAACTAGTATAAGTAATTGAAAAATATTATATAAAATTTCACAAAATTTTTGCAAGAATTTATTATATAGTAAGCATGTTGGAATTATTTTATTTTATATTATGTCTTCATGTTTTAAAATGTCGAAGTGTGTACGCACTAGGCTAGTCTTTTTAAATAGACTTCGTGCTGTAAAATTATTGCTTTACTCAAATCAATATTTTTATTACATTTTGTTTTAATTCAGTACCCACTTGACTCGAAACACCTTATATAACAACACTGATAACTCAAATCATTCTATAAATTGATTTTTCATCCGTTTGATGACAAATTAATAGTTCAGATAAAGGAACTTTTTCTATTCTAATTTTTTCTTTTTGATTTTTATTAAAAAAATTCAAAAATATCTTTCTTCTTTTCAGGAGCTAAAGCAAAATCTTTTGTTAACTTTTGTTTGTATATTCTAAATAAACTTCTAAAATTAATTCTCTGTTTGAGTCTGGTGGAAGTTGATTAAATACTGAATCAAATCTTCTCCAACTTTTATTTATTTAATTTATGTTTCTTCTGGTCTTTTTACTTGGAAATCTGAATTAAAAGCTACGAATACAGAATTTGAATTATTTACAAATCAATCGATGTGTGAAATGTGTGAAGAAGGAATTATAGCAAATATTATACATCCATAATTAAATAATATATATAATAAATATAAATAATAAATAATTCATTTAATGAGGATAATTTATTCCTTGGCTAGTTCTTTTATTATTGTGCAAAAATCATAAGTAGATTCATTGTAAAAATAAAATGGAATATCTTTTGATCTTCTATCAAATGAATTTCAAGGTAGACAAGCTGCTCCTCTCTTTTTCTCTTTAGATAATAACCGTAGTCTCTTATTTTTCCAGTTTCTTCTGCAAATTCTAGTTATTCGTATAATTCAATTTTAAAATCATTCTATTTATTGTGCACTTAGTCGGTAATCACATTTTTATTTTGTTGAATGGATTGTCAATAACAAATTATTATATTTGAGTCTTGTCATTTAAATTAATTTTATCAAATTTAATTTGGACTGATTTTTTGAGAGGATTAATTTGATCAGATTAATCTTAACGGGACTCCCATGTCGGATAAAATATATAAGTTCGAAATCCAACAGAATTTTTCTGTATTTTATTGGCTTTAAAAGCCTGAATGGAGTTGAAAACTTTATCACCAATTTGGCATTTGTGCACATTCCTTTTTGTAGGATATTGTTTTCCTTGTGGATTTCCTTTGAACTGATTTTGGCAAGTTATATTTCAAATTGAACGAGAATTTTGTGGATTGTGTTCAAGACTGCTTTTATATTTGTGTAAAAATATACATAAGCTTATTGGAGTCAAATATATCAATTAATTAACATTATTAATCATTAAGTACGGATCAGTCAATAAAGAATCTAAACTTCCTTTAGATTCATCTATCGATCATATAATATATTCTTCATAATCAACCCAACACTAGATTGAAAAAATAAAATCAATGATTAAAATTGGTAAAAAAAAATTCAATCAGATGAAGGTACGAAGCATTGAAAAATCAATAAAATTTAGTAAAAATTGTATTAATCATTGGGTTAAAAAACCCAAGCGATATTTAAACGGAACCAATAACTGAATATTCGCACAGTTGAAAATACGATTGAAAAATATGATAAACTTGTCGATTCATCAATTTATCATCTGAACAAATAAATTATCAAGTTATAATCTGGAGAAAATCACCGATTGAATACAATGCATAATCAATTTGATAATCAAGAACGATTTATCAATTAACTGTTCAAGTAATTTTCATTCATTGTAAAATAAATATAATTACTCCAAAGGATGACAATCTTTTTAACATCAATTAACATCAATCAGCAAGATAGATACATGTGTGATTTGAAAACCAGTTTTATCGAGTTAAATTGCACGAATATTTGTTGTGTTTAAAGTTTTAATTCAATAAATTTAAATAAAATAGTTAGTGCTGTCTTGTTTATAAAATATTAATAAATGTTTTATTGCCAGAACAATCAATATAGTTAAAACTCACGCTGTTGAGTTTGATAATAGTTATTCACCAGCACAAACCCCATAGTTATTTAAATTTAATTGATCTCAATTTTCTTTGTAATGAACAATACAAAATGGCGCCATTTAATGGTCTTATTTCTCACTTTCAATAGCTTAGGAGCTTAGCAGGCTCAAGGATACACCGTTTAATCATTCATTTAATCATTTCATTGTCATCGCATCATCTTTCAGTAGTGAAAATGTGATTTTCAACAAATTAAGTCAATCAAAATTAAAACACAACATTATTATGTCCTTCTCGTGATCACACGAGTTGCAGAACGATCAAGGCGAATGAATAACAATTAAAATAAGATGCAATTACTCCCCGAGGGTCATCCGAACTCAGAAGATTTATTAAGTCGTAAATAGTAAATATTATAGGGAGTCCAAAAGTGACATAAAGATACCGCAGTTAAATACTCTCAGTTATATTAAAATAATTTAGAACACTCAATAAAATAAGTTACAATGACTGTTTAAGTAGCTAGATGATAGAGACAAAAATATATTACCAGCGCGTGATTCCTAATGAACTGTGCATTATCTGAATAAAGTCAGTGAGGAAATATTGATTTCAGGATCCTTTTATACTTGAACAGAATAGGATAAACTCATAAAAATGATTTTGACTATTAAGCAACAAAATATTTAAATTTATCAGTTTAAACATTCTTAAATGAAAATATTCCAAGTTATGTTTAAGAAGATTTGATGGAATCCAACTAGCCTGTGCTAGGTAGTATTCGGTGTGACGATTTAAAGATAAGTCAACTAGTTATAACTCGTTGAACGATCTGTAAGTTAGATAGATATGATTAAAATCAGAACAATGAAGATTCCACCAATGATCTGCTCCCAATCAGAATAGTTGGTTGCGTGTATAATTCGGATAATTTAATAATGATAAAATAATAAAATAGTGAGACAATGATATTAATACTTTTATTATAATATAAAATTATCGAATGTGTAATGCTAAAATATTAACAGACTTAGTGCTGTGCCCTGAAGATGAGGAACAACGGACTTAGGGAACTAGATGCAGCCCTACTTCGGAATATAAATTAAAGAAATCAATTTAAATTGCAAACTCTTTTGGCTTTACAATTAGTTGCGTAGCCCTACAAATCTCATCGAGCTTTGCAAGATAGTTATCAACTAAAGTTAACTTCTTGTGATGATTTAAATTTATTTAAAAGCGATTTATTGCATTGATAATTCGTGTCTTACTATTTATTTCACATAAGTCTTTAACTGTTGATACAGGTAATGACTAAATTTCTGATTAGGTAACAAAATTAATTGGACAATTTAATAATAAACTATGTCTTATCCTCATATAATATTACTGAAATTATAAGTATACTCATGCAAGTGTTCTATTACAATTATTATAGTTAAATACACTTGAAAATTCCAATTGTATCATAATCAAAACACCAATAAATTTTAATGAAAATTGCAGTACATAATTCGAATAATTCATTTCTCAACTTTAGACTATATTTTTATATTAAGTCTATATTAGATGTTATCATAGAAAAATGTATTTGAACTTTGATAGATTCCAAAATATTTAAAGAAAAATTGCATTAAATCTTATTGATAACAGAATAACGGTGATTAAAACAATTATATTTCGGGTTGAAATTATTAACAAAATAATTTATTATAATTAACTATTCGACGCGAAAATTTTTATTACAAACTTATAATATTTGTTCAGCAAATTACCTATCGTGCTATTATCTACTCTCGTTAGAAAGTAATTTCAAATCTATATTTAATATTAAATTTTACAGTTCAAGGACAAGAAATGATATAGGCGATATATTATCGATAAAAATTAGATTATCAATATGCATGTGATTATATTACAAACTGGTGAAAATCGATATTGCATTGGTAGCATTTCTTGCAATCAATGAGTATTTTTGCATGACCAGAGGTGATTAACAAACGATTATGGAGAATGATTTTCAGATGAATTAATAATGAAAAATATTCGTATAAATGGTGACAATAAAATGTATGCCGAGATCAAATAGTGGACATAATAATTATAATCAATAATAATAATAACATGAGCACAGACACACACACACAGACACACACGAATATACAGACAATTTTTCATCGCCAATCATTCGAATCTCCGACGAAAGCGACAATTGACGGGTGAAATGCACAAAAACAAGATCACAGCGATTAGACACACACAGCAAAACATGCTGCCCGCTCATAATAAATAAAATATTGATAAATATTTACAAACACATAATAAATAAAAAACATTCACCACCAATCAGATATCATCTGGCAACAACTCCTGCATGTCGGCGAATTGTTCGACAAACACTCGCTTCAATGACACGACATGCCTGCACAAACGAATCGCCACTTCAAGCTGCAAACCGTACAACGTGCTCAAAACAGGGAGCGTCAACAACAAGAATGCCCGCCCATCGACTTTTTCATTAGCGAGCCAGGTGATAAGCTGACGACAATCAGTACCGGACAAGTATTCCGTCAATTGCTCGACGGTCCAGTTGAGAGGATTTGACGATAGCGTAACTCGTTCGATGTCACCTGCCAGAAATGTCGGGTCTATCACGTAATCGCGCACATCAATAATCGATTCGGTAACAGTATCTCGACCGCGATTTTCTCGCCTTAAACCATCTGATGTTCCTAAAGTGTCTTCATCGATTTTCAGCGAATCGCACTTGGATTCCTTGACAAATTTCAGATTTGACCCGAGTGTTCGCCTTTTCGATGCTCTACGGCGAGAATCGGAAACGACGAGTCGCATCCCTCGGGTGCACATTCGTGATTCAACTGCAGCTGTTTTGATCTGTTCCGACGGATGATCCTCTCTATCACTTGAATCGAGCTCAGAATTGCTGCTACTGTTGCTAGTGGCACCCACAACACGAGATTTCAGTTCACGATACGAAATACCCAACGATGTCAGTGGACGGAGAAACAATCGCTTTCTCCTCTGTTGGCTCATTTTTTCACCGGCTCTAGCTGCCATGCGAGCGTCACAGGCGAGATGGCAATTTGGTTGCGGATAAATGCTGATAAATGATGGACAGGCACCGAGAGAAAGCGCGGTTTGTCGGCAGAATCCAGCAATTGCTCGCTTGCGAACTGCAACCTCGACTAGCCAATTCGATCGTTTATTGCGATTGCCCCATTCGCTTTTCGGACAAGGCACCACAATCGTGGCCATAAGCTCATGTCTGTCATCAGATGGATCTAACTGTAGGAGACGCATCAATTTGTAGGGTTTATGGGATACCTGCGAACACGATATTTTGTTAAGAGTGAAAATCGAAAACATTAAATATCAATATGAACAAGTATCGATACCAATATTCATATATCAATAAGTATCGTTACCAATACCAATATATTAATAAATATCGATACTAATACCAATATATCAATAGCAATCGACACTAATATCAACACATCAATAAGTATCGATACCAATACCAATATATCGATAAGTATCAACACCAATATATCAATAAATATCGACACCAATATCAATAAGTATCGATACCAATATCAATAAATATCGACACCAATATCAATAAGTATCGACAGAAATACCAATATATCAATAAATATCGATACCAATACCAATATATCAATAATAATCAACACCAAATTCAATATATCAAAAAGTATCGACACCAATACCAATATATAAAACACACACATGCAATTTACCTTGAGAAGAAGATGAAAAAGCTGCCTAAAAACTGGTAAACAATGGCCGGGCCCGATAAATTGAGGCAATATTTCACTGGCAATAGATCGGCTCAAGAATGGTCCCAGAAAACATTGAGGATGAAAATATATCGTGATATCGTCATTATCGAACGGAGCAGGAGATATCGTGGTATTGTGTGACAAATAAGATGTTGGCATAATGAGCTGGTGACCAACCATTTCACACCAACCAACAGGAAATATATCCGTGCTTGTCACTGGATCGACGAGAAAATCGCCCATATCAGTCTCGCTATCTAGTCTTATCCATACGAGCCGACTGCCTTCCATTGCGCGAATAATCGTTGCAGCGTGTATTTGTTGTTTATTATATGGATTGACGGCTTCCAGCTTGCATCCCGGAAGGAAAACGTTTTCCTGATGTCCATCGACACCGCCACCATTTTGAAAATACCCAAGATGCGGTGCGTACTTTTGGGGAGAGTTTGACATTAAATGGTCATCCCACGTGTTGCCATGGAGACCAATTAATGAGTAACCACTTATACTTGACGTATTAGCGGGCAAAATCTCAGCCATACCTCCGAATCCGGCGAACATGACAGAATCGTTGTCGTTGCTGGTGATATTAATCGCTTTATCTTTGTTCTCCTTTTCTAGCTCTACAAGAAAATATTTCTTATTCAACACATATCGAATCGTTGCCACATGAATTTTGCTGGGATCAATTGGATTGACGGCCTCTATCTGCCAGCCTTCCTCAAAAAAATGTTCCTTTATCTCTCTATCGCAACTTAAATCCATCGCAAACGCACTCGGACTACCTCTGACGAACGTATCGACATTAGAAATCGAAATATTAATTCCAACATTCAAAGGCGGAGAATATTTCCAGCCATTGAGTCTTGCCCAACCCAAGCTGTGAAGTCGATAATCTAAGTAGAACATTGAAAACATATTGTTCGTTCCAGATGAATTTTGTTTGGAATTGCTAGTTGAATCACAACCAAACCATGTCATTTTCAATCGACCACCAACATTCGACAAAACCTTCACCGGCCAAACAAATCCTACGCTATTCTCCAGCCAACATTCTAAATAAGCTCCTATCTTGATAGTTTGATAAGCATAATTATTCTTGTAAATATATTCCAATTTCAAATCTTCCTTTTCTCTATTTTCTTCTAAAATTGCATCAATATTAATTTCACATTCGCTTTGTGGTGATTTGAAAATACTATTTCGTTCTAGACACCAACGGATGGATTTTATAAAATTTCTATTCGTTTTTAAATCACACCATAAATAATTATCACTGGATTCGATTCCAAAATAGTCAATTTTTATCCAACCTTCACTCAATTGTTCTGAAATTATCACTGGCCACCAGAATTCATTGTCATAATTATAAGCAAAGCGGATTTCACTTTTAGAACAATTCACAATTGATTCAAAATCATGATTTTTTTCCAAGCTTCGGCAAACATGTTTAAAATAACTTAATGGTATGATTTCACCGCCCGTTTCTTCTAGATATTCATACCATATTGAACTCATATAATTCAGCCGTCTAAATAATGAAAAAACAATTCGATTTACGAATGAAAATTTCTTGTCAGAAGAATCGATTTAATAATTATAGTTACTAAGTAAGGCCGAAAAAAATTCTTTGATAAAAAAATTATTTAAATTTGCACTTAGTTTTAGGCAGAATTTAAACAAATCTGTCAGGTTTGAAATAATTTTTCGTAATTTCATTATAATTGGGCTTCTTTATAAAATTTGGAAAAATCATCCTACAATGATTATTTAAACCAAATTAATAAATTAAGTCTTTTATTTGATATTAAAAAACCAAGAATATCCTTCAATCAAAAGCTTGTTACGAAAACAAATCTAATTAACCTCAGAAATTAATAGCATTTTCAAAATATTGAGTTTTAAATTTAAGAAGTACTCGATTAGTTTCCTGACATTGTGATCATTTCTATTTATACAGTTGATTAACAATAATTTGAACACAATTAGATTTGATAATATTAAATCACGCAGTATGGCGTTACAAAGGCAATTGAATGTATTGAAATTTCAAGTTAGTAAAAACAGTTCATAAAGACCAAATAGTGTTCACAAAGAGTTAAATAATCACATAATCACAAGAGTAAATTCATGATCAAAATGTCATCAATGTCTTGGCTTTTGGAATTTGTCGAATGATTGTTGGGTTTATGAATAGACAGTACAATAGAAATTTTCACTGACTTCTAGACATCTGTATTCACACCGCACTTCTTCACTCCCCATGTTTTCCATTTTGAGTTTAGTTTCATTTGTGCGGTGGTCTTTTTGAACTCTGGAGCATTTTGTTTGGGCTTTGAATGTTTGGAGCAGTTATGTGTAATGTCGATGTGAGTTGCGATGTGTTTACCTCTGCTATTGCCTGCAGAGGTTTCACACCGGCTATTTTATTCTTTCACGGGAGACCATTCTTTTTCGCTTTCTTCACTATCTGAATAGAGCACTAGTCGGTTAATGGTTTCCCAACGATATGAATCTTTAGTTGTATTGGATTCAAGTTAAATATTGCTCGATAAAAGTTAATCAAAGAAATGCAAATAAAATTTTTGAAAACAATTATTAAAAGCAAAATAATTACTTTATTTTACAGTTTCCGAATCGCAGAATTATATTTTTTGTAAGTGATTCTATTTGTTCGAATGCCAGTTAATTAAGATTTTAGTCAATTGCTTTCTTTTACTTTTAATATCATTTAAATGTACTTGATTGATTGATAGTAAAAACCATCAGCGAAGCTAATTTGCAGATGATGAGAAGGAATTGCAATAAAAATTCTGAATTTTAAATTTAAATTAAATTAAGCCCGTCATTTCACAGATGACGAAGAACATAATAAAATAGTCAATTTTCATCAACGAAATGGGAATCTAGGAATTGAATGACTGTTTAGTCAGTGATATCTTGCTCACACCTTTTTTGCATTTGTGCTTCAAATAATATTAGGAAGTAAAAAAATCTGATTTGGCACAACCACAAAAGAGAGATTTATTAACTTTGTTGGCATCTGTGATAACTGTTGGGATAGTATGGAACGTCTTGTGCTTTATTCAGATAGTGAAGAGAGCGAAGACGAGAAAATCCCATATTCGATAAAAACATATAGTGAATGGAGACAGCAACA
>JBBMOY010277781.1:0-18725 GCA_037951405.1 Platydemus manokwari | reverse complement strand
TCAGAAACTCTTTATAACAATCATATTGATCAATGTCAAAATCATAAACCTAGTAAACCAATATTTAAGAAGGAAGATTATTTAACCTATAAAATGTATTATCAAAAGAATAAAGTTCCATTTGTAATATATGCAGATTTTGAAACATTATTTTCCAGTTAATATAGAAAATGGAGATACAAAATATTTTTATAATCATAAACCTTTATCACTTGGTATTTTTATTAAAAGTAATTATGAAGAATCACATGAATCGAGTTATATTGAATTGCATGGAGAAGACGTAATTGATAATTTTGTTAATGAAATAAAGCATATCAATAGAAACTTAACAAAAATAAGATTTGATATAAAACAATTAGGGAGTGTGTTTTATACTAGTCTTTTTACCAATATTGATGGTTATACAGAGCGGATGGATTTATTTCATTCAAAGGTAATATAATCTAAGGAGTTAAATAGTCAACTTATTAAGAAGTTGTTCGAAAAGCCAGCTCTTGTTTGTGGCTTTTTCCTTTCTTCGGGTAGTATGAGATGATTGTCTTGGGGATCGAATCTTAACTGAAGTTTATCTGTTATAAAGTGAAAATTTGATGTAATTTTATCTTATCTCATAAATAAAACATGGTCGATCATGAATATGTTATAAAAATTAAAATCGGAATAACATTTGAAAAGATATTCGAGTATAAAGCTTTAAAAATATATTACTCAAAATAATGATCATCTATTTATAATAGTGAGTATTTCATTTATTAACCAATAAAAATGTATAAAATCGGTGTTATTTATTGTGGTCACAAAAGAAAAACCATATTGGAAAATAGTAGAATCGACAAATGACCTAATAAATAATTATTTTAGCAGAATAGCTACAATTTTCAATAGAAGATCGAATGATAAAAATTTATTAAAATTATAAAATACACACAAGTTCTTGGCCAAATAAAAAAATGATAATAATCTCATCAAAATATCAGACTTTAAACAAGAGTTAGAAAAATTTTTCAATTCTCAACTCAACAATCCATTCGGATAGTAAGAATCTTAGCTTGAACTAACTATTTCAAGTAGCACACAATAAGGCATACAATACAAGAAGGCTTATATGAAGTAAGATGTACGAATTTGATGTACGAATTCTATCGAAAGTTTGTCATTTCATAAGCAAAAATGCATTGAAAGCGATCTGTCTATCTCCAAGTGAATGTTTTAAAATCTTTAAATGGATTACATTAAACCCTGAATTTGAACAGTGAACTCACATGACCACAAATACACAACACTCGTTTGGAGAAGGATTGTCGAAACATTTGTTATTCTTTAATCTCTTAACACTTAAAAATTTCTACTAATTTTTTGTCTATAATTAAAAAAAGCAAAAGAAATTGAAAAAACAAAAAATTGACACGGCAGTATTAAAAATTGCCAATTTTAATTTAAACTCGCAATGAAAATGAAATTAGTTCGTTAAACCCCTTCTAAGTTATATTTCGTTGTTCTAAATTGGTTAAATGGATTGTAATAAATATAACTAATTAATACGTATAAACTAAAACAATGACTTGCACTTCATAGGGATCACGATTTCCTTGTCATTAATTATAAAATGTGGAGGTGGCATGAGGATAAAAATTTCAACTCTTGAAAAATCAAATGTTTAAATCTTGTCACTGCTGCTCTATTATCAACATTGTTTAACTTATTGAAGGAATCTTTAATAGTTTCACCTGATTACATCAATATAATAAAATAGAAATAATGCACAATCGGCTTTAAAATATCAATAATGACTCTGAAGCATTTTTATTTGTATTTCGAAAATACTTATAAATAATATAAGCAAAGTGAAATTATTATCTTTGAAAACAAGTCGTTTTTATTTAAAATGTTATTAAAAATAAGTAAGTCTTTTCAAAACCAATGTAAACGTGATTAAGAAATCACATATTGAATGAGTGATTCCGATACATTCCACATGGACCTAGTTCCTGTAAATATACCAACGGAAAATAAAAAAATAACATAAGTAAATTTTGGAATAACCTTCGTAAAATTTTGCGATTTCGTATAAAGTACATTTGGTATTGTATGTACATTAGGCTTTAAGCGACCATACTCTGACGAAGTGGTTCGAAAGCAAGGATTTACTTCAATTCGTTCTTCTGAAAATAGGTGTAAATGTATTTAATATTAATTACAAAATACCAATTTTAACATCATTTGAAGACATTTCATATAATATCTGTTTATGAAATAAGTTGTTGTTATGGATATAGCAAGTTAAACAACTTTTATTAGTTTAATTTTAAAATAATATATGAAATTAAAAACTTCGTTAAAATTTTTAAGAAGTTAACATAAGAAGTTTCTAAGTAAATTCTAAAAAACCAGATATAATAAAAATATAATTTTCAATGGACTTTTAAAGTAGTTAACAGTTTATTAAAATATATGGAAATATTACTAGATACAAATAAATGAATGATGCTAAGAGTTTACTTTTGCATGTATTTTGAAGGACCTCATAAAGATCAGCAACTAGTATTTAGCACATATTTAAACCAGATATAGATAATTGAAAACAATGGTTATCGACAAATGAGAGTAAACAATCACAATCTCTGTGCAAAAACAATGTCGAATAATTTAAATAGGATAAAAAGTTCTGCAGAAAAAGAAGAGGTAAATAGTAACACAATGCAATTTGTTGAAAGCTACTAAAATTATCCAGGACGTGTTCAGTTGATGAATTATATAGATAAAAAATTTTCAATATAGAAAATGTTCTAATAGAACATCAAATTATTATTTTATGAATTTTATAACTATCTGCCTCACAATTATTCATATTCGTCTTATTAAATGCTTTGGCACTATTAATTGAGTATTTTATATTAAAAGGCACAGTTCATTTTATTTTCGCATGCTCCAAAATCAAATGAATTATAAATTTGCATACTGATTAGTTCCTCACATAAATGAAAATGATGCACTGAAAATAGGCAAGAAAAACCTCAAATTGATTGATCCAAGACTATCGTCTAAGTTAATAACGACTACTTTATAATCTCAGAGTCGTCTAGGAAATACATTTTAAGCAGTGTAGCATTTCTTTATAAAAATTTGAAATATAAAACTTTAAATACTTAAATGAAGGTATGTCAAAACAAGGTGAGCAAAAATGATAAAAGTTCAGAGACATGAAACAGAAACTAGCAGATAAATATTATAATGGGTTTATAATAGCAAAATAGTGATGGAATTCTACTAGCCTATACTAAGTAATATTTGGTGTGACGTTTTAAAGATAATTCAGCTAGTAATAACTCGTTGAACAATCAGTAAGTTAAGACCATATGCTTATAATCAGAACAATGGGGATTTACCAATGATCTGATCCAAATCAGGTTGCATGTAATTCGGATAATGTGGTAAAGATAAATAATAAAACTATGAATGATAATAGGAATACGTTTATTATAACACAAATTATCAAATATGTAATGCGTCTAAATTAACAGAATTGGAGTGTTGTGCCCTGAAGATCAGAACAACCTACGTAGGGAAATAGATGCTGCCAACTTCGGACAATAAACTAAAGAAATGATTGATTAATAAGTTAGCCCTGTAAATCTCAACAAGCTTTGCGACCGATGAGTTAAGCCAAAACAATAATATTTACCATTGGCATAGATAAATTTAACGAATTTCCGGATTGATTAAGTTATAGGATAAGGTGATCACAAGCTTACGGTGATAAATATCCTTAAACTGAGGTATGTCAATTGAGGAAAAGATTCTGCTGGATTGTGGCTAGCTTCGACCGTAGAAGGTTAATATTCCGATTGACTTCTCCTAAAATAGCGATGATAATTCTGGATAGATGACGTTTCTTCCGGAATTAGTTAATTGATGAAGAGTGCTTCTGGCTGAGTGTTGATGGTTGAATGCAAAATTTAAGCGCTTGCAGTTTCTCTCAGAAATTAATGTGTAAATTCTCCATCTTGGGCTGGGTTTATATACTTAAATTTTTTGTTGAAGTAATGATTAATTTTTTTCTTAGTTTTTTATTTACTTTCCATGGTTACTAATGCTTTCACCTTAGTAATATGCAAATCACTATGGAGATGTGGATTATTATTTAAAATTGTCATAGGAACGCGTATTTTAAATTTAATTTTCGGGTTTGATTATTGATTTAATTTATCATGTTATTTGTGTAGGTGGAAAGTGGGTCGACTGCTCTCAACAATAGAAACCGTAACTTAAAATTTAAAACTAATTCGATTAAAATGATTATTCAAAGAACAGTAAGTCTAAAGATGTAATGGGATTTTTAATATAGGAATTTAGCTTATTTGATCACAGTCACTTACAGTAAATCAACACATAAAGAAGTGAAACTGTAAGTATTCTACATTTCTTAATCTTGGCTTCGCATAAGCTTTAAAATTCTCATTGCTTCATATCTCTTAATATTGCTTAACACATTTATTATAAAATACCATTTAAATAGACGATGCACACATGTTAATGCATTATAAATAATATAGCTGTTAATGTAATAAATTACAGCGTCCATGATAAAAGACGATTTCAAAGCATATGCGACAGTTTTTATTTACATCAATCTCATATTTACTTTAAATTCATTATTATATTTAAATTTTATATTTCATTCTAAACTAATTAAAATTATAAATTTATTTCGTTTTTAAGTGGTTTATATCATTATACTCTATTTGGGTTATATTTTTTTTAACTGAATGTAGATAACCTAGAATAGACCACTTAAAACACTTATTGTCATAATTCTTAGTATTCAAATTCGCTTTCTTTCAAATGGTAACTTAATATAATCAACTAATGAATAAATTAATGCTTCTAAAACTTTTTCTAATTTCTATTATTTTAATTTCAAAGATAATTAATATTTTAATCGATATTTAAATTTATCGTTTCCATCCCAAACTAGTCTAATGCTGTACCTAATGTATTTACCAGGATGAATTACTTGAGTTTCCTTTTTTATTTTATTTAGTTATAATTTATGTTTGAAGTTGTAAAAATTAGAATTGGAATACCTTTAGATAAATTAGGAAGGTTTTAATCATAAAAAATATAAGATTTTATGAAAATGTAAATGAGCCACATAAAATGTGAAATCTGTAATTTAACATTTAAAGACAAAGCAAGTTTTAAATCTCACGAAAGATCTAAAAAACATAATGGAAAATATGAAGCTTATTTAGATAATAAAGAAATTGAAGAAGCGTTGAAATGAATAACTAAATTAATAAGACAATTACTAAAGGACGGAACTTTTCAATACTAGTATGGTAAATGTTAATACAACTCATAAGATTTATTAAACATCTAAACCAGCTAAAAATATAATTTCTCATTTTACGGATGAATCTAATGAAATTTTGGACTCCTTCAAATATTAAATTCCAAATAATTTTTAATACTCTTTGAAATTGGACAAAAGGTTATCAAAGATGAGGAAAATGTAGAAGACTATGAGTAAAACATCAATTGTTTCCATCAATATTTTATTTATTTTAAAATGAAAACAAATCTTATTTTTTTCTAACTTCCCTCTCTCGTTGTTTATGAGATCCTTTTAGCCACTTAATTCTTCGAGGTTTTGGCTGTCCCTGGAATATTAAAAATTTCAAAATTCTGTGAGGACCTTCATGACGATGGCCTTTCTGCTTTATCTTGTGTGGTTCTTCTTCACCAAAAGTTTTTCTTCAACTGGGAAAATTCTACAACCTCTTTTAAGCATCGAATTTATTTAAGTTTATGGTTACTGTTTTAAGCGTGTTTTCTGTTTCTTTGATGATCTGGTCATGATGGCTTGGTTCATTATTTAGTCGTAATCTATACATATTAATTCTTCGTCCAAAAAATATTTAAAAATTAATGTTTCATAATTGACAGCCGACTAGTTTATTGTTTTTTGATAAACTTGAGCATTTATTTGATTATTTCATCGTCAATTGATACAAAGAGTAATTTTAATAACAAAAACATCAACAATATCCGAAGAAAAATGGTATTGTTTCTGATTCAACATATGCTATTATTATGGTCATGGACTCGATAATATATACAATGTTTTCTTAGTATATTTTGGAACAATCAATAAATATAAAATTACAGTTACAGATCCAGTTAAATCAAGAAAAAAAATACAAAAACCATATTATAAAATATTTACTAGATTTAGTGAAAATTTATTTGCAATACATTGTCATAAAGAACAAGTAAAATTAAATAAACCAGTTTATTTAGGAATTTTTATTTTAGAGTTAAGTAAATTATTATTGCATGAATTTCATTTCACGTTATTAAACCTAAACATAAAGTGTCTATGGCTGGCTAATCAGAAAATATTGAAGTTTTTTAATTGATACAGAAAGTTACATATTAAACTTTAATACATAAGACATTTATCAAGACATAAATAACGATTTATCGGAGTAAAATTAAAACCTAGTAGAGCAAATCATTGAGAGTAATTATTTGTACATTATAATTAATAAAATATAAAGATGAATTAAATGGACAGATTTTAACAGAATGGATTGCTATAATATCCAAATGTTATCATGTAAAATGTTGAGATATTGTTATTAAAAACAAAGGAATTCGAAAAGAAGAAATTAAGAGAAATGTGGATTTATTTTAAGAAATGTTTCTAACAATCAAGATAACCATCAAGATGCTGTATGGAATTACTCTGATAATGATGATATACAGATTTCAAAAGCAAATAAATTAGCTCTACATAATTTTGATCAAAAGAGATCTATTCGTAAGGACAGATCTGATACTGGGCCATTTGGATTTATCTAGTTGAATTCACCTTTCGAATTTGATTAAAAAAACTGTTTATCTTGAAGATATCATTTCATTCAATCTTCTTCACTTAAAATTAAATAGTAGTAACCCTCATTATTATTTAGCAATTTGAATAATTTTACTTTAATCTTCTAGAATATGTTTCGATTTTCATCGATTTTATTACTTTTTCTAAAATTCTCACTATCCGTTAACGACCTAAAATTTAAGCAATTTTATATTTATATTTATCGCCCTCGTTGTTAAAATTAAATGAAGACACATGAGTTACATGATCTCAATGAATCAATGCAAACCTTGATTGTATCACTCCATACCATCGTTGAATTGAAATGAAATTGTGAATCTTTTTGATATCTTTGGTTTGGTTTTGATAATCAACTTGTTCTTTATGAAGACATGTTTCACATTGATTTTAATTTTCACAAAACTTTTAATTGATTTAATAAGCAAAAAAAATATGAATATTCTTGATATAAATCTTCATTCGAAGGTATTTAATATATAGATATAATTTTGCTATGGATGTCATGGGACCTTTACTGATATCGAAAAACTGAAATAAATGAAAATTTGCCTTTTGCAATTATTTTACAAAATTTTCTTTAGCTTTCCAAGGCAGAAATAATAAAAGGGAAATGATAACCGAATTACTAGTAGAAGAAATAATCTTCCAATACAGAGTACCCAGCAAATTCTAGACTGATACGCACAAGATTTCATGAGCAACACAATTAAAGATGTCACCAAACTTTTTAGAATTATAAAAATCATTACATCTTCCTACAGCCCACAAACAGACGAATTAGTAGAACAACATAAATAAATGCAGCAAAAAAATTTGTCAGTTTTTGTAAACAAAAAGCAAATAGAATAATAATCAATCATGAAGAATATAATAATGGCAACGAAACAACTGCATCGAATGAATCGATGGTCTAGGAGATGCAAAGTTTGCAAACGAATAATAATATATAAATGATGTGTTCTCTCGATGACATAGAAACTACATTCAAGCAATTTTTAGCAAAATAGGGAGAAAGGGAAGATCGTAAAATACTTGGAATCATTTTTGAATGAGATCCAAATTAAATAATAGCCGAGTCAAATTTGAATCCTTAGGCCCAGTTGATTCAGCGATAAAATGAGAAATAGAAAAGCCATATCATGAGAATCTCCGTCTTGATGGGAACAGATTGAGTGGGTCCACACTGAAATCCTATAAACCGGCAAAGAAAAAAGCTCGTGTGAACGCGCTTTTCCAAGCCTGCCTGTAAGATTCGAGTTATGAGAAAGAAGAACACTTGTTAGTAACAATACATGCAATTTTTATGTGAAGTTTCTTTCTGTGAAATCTGATACGATTGTAAATCCTTATTTGTTTAATATATTTTTCAGTTGTATTATTTTATCTGAAGGTTGGTGAGTTTCAAAATAATGGTAATATATAGTTTGATACGCATAATATTATGTAAAATATTAAATAAACAATAAATTAATTTAAAATATTCACATAAAAACTGAGAAGAATGTAAAATTTACTGGAATATAATGAAAATTATAATCCTCTTCAGCTGAATAAGGAAATTAACTTCTAATCAAAAATGGTCACAAAGCCTGCATGTCAGCAAAAGCGCCATTATTTTTATTTGCACGGAAAAAATCCACAACGAAAAATTCACATTTTTTTAGAATAAATAAAACCAGTTTTTGTATAAAAATTTAAAATTTAAAATTAATACGCAAGAAGAAAATAATAAGGGCCAATCAGGACCAAAATAATATAAAGAGTTTAGCAAAACAACAACGGGTTGCCAATAGACCACTGGAAAGTAGTCCAAAGGCAAATTACCAACGTACTGTGATATGACATTTGTGATACTTCTAATCAGGAAATATACCCCAAAATATGTACTGGAAGGTCAATATTGCTGATTAATTAAGAAAATTAATTGTTCTTGAAGAAAATTCTCCTTTCTCAAATTGCTATACATAACTTGTTTGTATATTCTCTCTGTTTATCGGTTTGATCTCAAATGTCTTGTGATTCAGCTTTACTCCCTGTGGAGATTATTCATTGCGATCTTCCAGAAATTGTGTGTTGTGCTCTTGTCGTTTCAATGTCTAATCATAAAATAAACCTAATTTGAAGTTAGTCATAAATTTATATTAATAAAAGTGTATTCTGTGTTGGGTTTTTGGAACAATGACATTTAATTTTCTTTTCTGTGCATGAAATTATTATAGTTATTGTATTCGGTGTATACTAGTATTAATCTTTATTATTAATAATATCTTTTTACTTTTTATTCATTTTTATTCTGGACAAGTTCTTTAAAAGTTAATGTAATAAAGGAATATAATAAAGTAGAACATAAAATGAAATAAATTTAAAAATAAAATTAAAGTTATAATTTAGAGCTGATTACTAAAATATATAATTTAACCCAAAGATTAACCCAATATTTAACCCAACAATTAAAAATTACCCTTATTTTAAAATAGCTAAATATTCAAAATACCCTTATAAAATAAATTACCCCAACTTAAAAAAAAGTGGAATTGGCTGGCAACAAGACGAATATCAATCAAAATAATTCCCTTTTATAAAAATATAATGAACATTAATTTCTACCGGCTCTTTACAATAACAACCCTCACTGAAAAGAAATTCACTGGAATTAAAATGAAAAGAACCCGCATTTTAAACGAAATTCAGTCCCAATAAAAATTCATATAAATATGTCCTTAAAATCAGTAACCACACACCCGCCTGTTACACCAAAAGGCTCCATTATTAGAAACCAGTAGCTTAGTGTGCCCGTGATCAACTATTCGAATTCGTTGCCGAAGACAGACAAGTCAATTTCCCTTGTGACATTTATATCCCCAGTTCATCTGAAAGATCAATTTAAATATTGATATTCGAATCGATTGATCGTATACCGAAAAGCGAGTAAGATACTGTAATTGTAAAATCATCGATAATTTATATCCAAAAGTGTATATTCTTTCTATCTTGAGTAATCGGTTCTACTCCTCTTGGGAGCATTGTTAACCGCAGATTTGTCCAAAATTGTGTCTAAACTCTTTTGCCGTTTAAGTGTATACAAGTATTGTTCATATTTAATAATCAAAGTAGCACAATTAGTCGTGTAAAAGTAGCCATTTTTATTTGTAATTTTATAATAACAAAATTTTATAAATGCCAACGAGTTGGGTTTTAATTTGGCGAGTGTCCTAAGCGTCATTTCATTATTTATAAAGAATCATTTCATTGTCAATTCACCACCTTTTTAGAATTGTGTAAAGAGGCAAGTAAAAATAATAAATATAATAATTTGAGACTGATAAACTTAAAATCAATATCATTGAGCCGTTCATCCCGTCTTTATAAGAGGATTGATACGATCAAGGCGATGGAAGATCATAAAACAATAGGTTCATTCGATACTTGGAGTTATAAGAACTCCGTGAGACTGATAAGACTCTGACATTCACCAATCAAATCAAAATAACATTGAAATACAATATAAAAATAGAGACTGACC
Source organism: Platydemus manokwari (assembly GCA_037951405.1). NCBI lineage: Eukaryota > Metazoa > Platyhelminthes > Tricladida > Geoplanidae > Platydemus > Platydemus manokwari. The sequence continues at coordinate 8,301 of JBBMOY010277781.1, read as the reverse complement.
CCAAAACCGAACATCTGCAATAAAAATTGCTTTGATAATGCAATTGGCAGGTGCCATAAAAATGAATCTCACATTTGATAACAGTATCATCCTCATTATCATTTGACCATCTTTTGATAGAAGAAAACTGTGACTTCAGAATAAAATCTAAAATAATAATAAAATCAATCCAAATAACGCAATGTTCGTTGCTTTTCATCTCATCTTCATATATGAATATGAAACAAACATTAAGCTCTATTTCTACCCCGCGGGCCATTAGGGCCTCGGAAAACTGATAAGTCTCGGATATTTCTTAAAGTTGCTGATAATAGTAATTATCATTATTGTTATAAAATCAGAAGTATACCAAGTACCCATGTAAATATAATTGATCTAAATATATTTGGAACGAAATTATTTTACAAAAATATACCATGAAAATTGTTTTCTGCAGTATCAGATTTTTTTTTATTCTTTATATGTTACATTAAATTTCCAGTATCGAAAAGCTGCATTAAATATTAGATTTAAAAATAAGGAAAAAATAATTCCTCATTTATTACGCAATCACCTGATTATAAATAAGTAATTTTATCAATCAATTATTCATTAATTTTCTTGACAGATAATTCAAATGTTATTTCTTGTCCATTTATTTCAACGCCTATGGGGAGTTATTGACGATTATATCAGCAATTATTTACAAATTGATACTAGCGTTGATGAAAATAATAACATAACCGATGAAAATATCAATAATTTCCCTTTCTTATTTCATATAAACAATTATCGATTGATTTAAAACTATTCAAGATCATATTAGTCAATAATTTTGAGTCCATTGAATGTTTATGGATTATTGATCAGTAATTCATGAAATTATAATCATCATTTTTTAAATAAATATATCCGAAACAAATTGTTGACAAATTATTAATATTTTTTATTATTATTATGACAATCAAACTTGTATGTCACATTATAATTTTGTATAATTTTTTAAAGTATTTTTAATTAGAGATTATCAATATTTCATTTTATGCATTCTTCAATGTCATAATATACTGAAATCAATCATGTAATTTTATTGATTTTCTATAATGTACTAGTAATTTGTTTGATAGGAATAATTTTATTAAACATCATTTATTTTTAAAGTAAAAAATTATTGCATTGGATTAAATAATCAAATGAACTGTAACTCTGGGTTATACCAGAATAAAGTAAAAGAAATATGCTTTCAGCCGAACAATACAGATATATGATTGTAACCGCAAAAAGATTTTATAATAACTGTTGAGAAGTACTAAAGAAACGTGAAGAATCCCACTAAGATGGATCAAGTGTTCAAATATTTTTATAAAACATGACTTATAAAAAGGTATCCAAATATGAGTTAAATATCTTTTCCAAATGATGATACTGTAATTAATCAATTCTGGTTTTTAATATTGGCAAAAAAATATTGTTCAACTATTATTTCATTGTTGAACAACAATATACATACAAAAGGGATGTGCATCTTCAAAATAAATATATAAAGAGCACGATAACTCTTTTTTTCCATTCAACAAGAAGACACTAACAGGTAATATTATTGTGATTTAAATAGTTAATTCTGCAACAAAGATACGGGAGTAAAGTATTCTGTGGAGGTATTAATGTATAAGTAATGCTGTAATTAGTAAAGTGTAAATCCTGAGTTGAATTATCCTAAAGGACTATCTGAACATGGTCCTCGTTTTATAAATATAGATTAATTGAGACACGTGTCCTTGTAATATTGATATCTGGTGTAAAGTGTACTTAAAATATATCTAAATTAGAAAGACGTATTTGTTTTAACTACGTGTGTATCTGGATTAGGTATTTAGAACCCAGCCGTTAAGTTAAAGCACTTCTTAATTTAATAAAATATAGCACTCATTTATAAATATAATCAAAATATAATCAAACAATACATCAATAAATGTATATTTATTAACGGTCATTATTTATATAAAGAAAATAAAAAATTACACTTAAAAAATAACAAAACATATTTTATACATTTTTAAAATAATTTTCGTGATAAACTTTATTTTATGTAAGAGTATTTTAATTTTGGAAAAATAATAAATAAAACAATAATAATAGAAAAATATTTGTTTTTCCAAATCTATCTTTAATTTCTAAATTTTAACATTCGTTGTTCATAAAAGTTCATAAAAAATATTAAAAATATAATCTTGATTTTAATATTAGAATTGTTTAAATATAATGATGCACAGAAACAAGCAAGAGCTAAATTTTTACAGGCATTTTACCCTGATTAATTTGAAATGCGTAGGGTTTTGAATAACTTATTATTGTAACTGTGTATTACATTAATATTCGAATTCATATCGAATTAGCACATGTGTATATGGATATTATTTTTTTGTTAACTATTTGTGGATAAACTTTTCATATATATATGCACTATCTATTTTTAATAAATTCCATGTTAAATTCGATAGTTTGATAAAATATTTGTAACAATTGGTTCAGTAAATTAATATGTTGGGGTTCCGGCTCAACAAGTTACTTCAAACAATTAATTTACATTGAAAAATATGTGTATACATTTGCATGACAATACGTATGAAATATGCATTAATTTTTATTGTATCAATTTTTATTTAATCAGCATGTATTTTATGTTTTTACAATTCTTGGATTTTTTGGGCAAAAACTTGTTTAAAATATTGATATTTATAATAATTATTATTTATATATGCGTAAAATAATAATACCATTAAAATCACCAATAGCAAACCCGTCGAAATTCCCTAAAAAATTAATTAATTTATAAAATGTCAATATGCAATAAGATATCGAGCATTAACAGAGACAAATAAATTGTCATCTATTTTTGCGCATGAAAATTCTATCACAGAATAAAATAATCACTCGATTAAATTTCACCAAGAGATATTTTCTCTGTCTAATAAATATATTCAGAGAGAATTTCCCTCACCAGTGAATAAATTCACTGGCACTAGATTTAATCGCGGAGAATATCAGCGAGTGATTCACACTGTCGATATAAGGCAGTAATCACAATCAACACTGACATTATTTTCCGCCATTATTTTTCGCAATCAAAATTTCACTAACGACAATTTCATACGCTACATCAATTGAAAAAAAATTTAAATTTAAATTCGACACATTGTGGAAAATCATCTGGTGCAGAAAACCAATACTCCTGTATATGTCCGATATTTTACTGGAAGACCGAAGTATGAATAATACCTGTAAAATACTGATCTATTATATACCTTATCTTGTATTTCATATTATAAAGTTTTCGCTCTAAATTCTTGAAGGTAAAAGTTCTACTCCTCGAGTTGGAGATAGTTACCGTTCTTTTTTTGGAAGTTGAAAGGTCCTTTATAATTTGATTTATAGTGTAGTTTTAAAATCCATTGTAATTTTATATGGTTATTTTTAACCAGTTGTTGTATTGATGTTCATTCTTAATAAATATTTGTAATAATAAATCTTAGTTATTATTCATATAGGGATTGTCAAATTGTTATTCATTGTTATTAACATAGATAATAGTTTTAAATGGTTATAATTTCATAAAATTTGAGACTGATAGTCAGGTTAAGTAAAATATTTTGCTACTGCCACACCTACTGTCTTCATACAATAAGGCTGAACGAGGTGAAGAAACATCAACATAAGGTAGATTACACCCGTGGACTTAATTAAGAGCTCATAGAGACTGATTAAGACAGTAGTGATATCAAATAGGATTAAGCTTAGTTAAACAAAAAAAATCAATAAGGCCCGAAAGTAACATATGCACATACCATTATTTTCAAACGATTTGGTGTGATAAAATGATATTTTTGATTGATGAATTTTATAGTGGGATATTTCTTTTCGAAATATCAAAAGATTATATATGGGCATTATGTGACCTGTAAAAATCAGATTATTTTTATTGATGTTGTAAAATTTTTCAATAAAATATATATTATTATTTATACAACAATTTAAAAAATAGATTATAGTAATCAGGAATAAGTAAAGAATAATGAGGAATTTAATTAATAATTTTAAAGGTTGACAAGTTATATAATTAAATTTGTAACGTCAACCACATTAATGACTTTCTAAGTTTAAAGCACTTTTAAAATGATAAATAATTAATAGATAATGTGACAAAAAATGTTTAAAATTTACAAAAGTGATAGAAAATCCTAGGTACAAAGTACCGAATCTCAGCATTTATATAAGCTGACGTATTTCCATCATAATCCACTCTTATAAAACGCTTACAGTAGAACATACTGAGAAGAAAACTTTGAAACTACAATGAATTAATAAGAATGCGGTACTAATCAAGCTCTAGCAATAAAAATAATTACCATTTAATCGATAATGAAAATTTTTTAATTTTAATTAATTTAACCACCGTTCTAAAGGATTACCCCTTTGAAACCCGTATTATAAACTTTATATTTAAAATAATAGGAAGCATAAAGAAAGTGTTCGCACATTTCCGGTAAGATAAATTCACCCATTTGTCATAATGCATTTGGATTGAGCTACAAGCAATTGAGTTAATTTAACTTGTGCAAAGTTTGATATTACGAATAAATAATTAGTCGAAATTTGGAGATGTTAATTTGATAAATTAAAACAATAATAATTAAGATTTAAAGAACTCACGCTATTGAGTTGCGTACAGTACTAATTAAAACAACATAGACAACTCAATATATATCAGGGTGTGTGTAAAAGTTTTGTCCTGTCTGTTAAAATAGATTTTATATTACGAGTCTGTTCTCTCAAGTTCACATCATGTTTGTGTGCTTGTGTTTGTTATTTGTACCTTACTATTTTTCAGTAACTCAACAATTTTTCTTCATAAATTTCTAATTGCCTTTACTTTTCAGTGGGTTTTGGTTGAGAATATGTTGATTATCAAATAGATGAAAGCTGGAAAATTATTTTAATTTAATAGGTTAAATAAGTGACCAATTAAAAATTATTTTATTTATTCAAAATTTTTTAGTTTTAATTAATGATAATGTTTGTTTTAATAGATAGCTCATACGGTGATTCTCTTAGTTTCGTAATATCCCGATTCGTAATTCTTATGGTTTATGTATTACTCAATACTATCCTTTTAACTTTTATTTCAAAACATAAAATTGCTTCAAGAACCGCAACCATCCTTATAAAAACAGAAACCATTATTGATATTGTAACTTTGTTAATATCTCCACTGATATTATTCAAAGAGAAAGTTATTTTTCAATCAAACAGCGTGGTTTATGTGAAATTCTATTGTTATTTTATGTTTGGATTACAATTATTTTGGACTTTGGGAAACTCGAGCATCTACTTAATGGTTGCATTGACAATCGACAGGTTTGTTTGCATTGTATTTCCTTTATACTATCAACGGAGGAAATACTATGAAGTTTATCTTTACGAATCGTTTGCCTTTATATTCGGATTTCTTGCGTTGTTGCCAAGCATCGATGTTGAAATAATCATAGTAACAACAATTAATGGTACTGCAGACAATAATTTGAGAAATTATTCATGCAAAATAGCTAAATCGAAAGTTATATCGTTTTTATACTTATTATCCACTACAGTCGGACCTGTTTTGATTACTTTTGTTTTAAACGTTGTTTGTATATGCTTTCTGTACAAGAGTTCAAAAATCAAAATTAATTTTAATAATAATAAGATGAAAAATACACGAAAGAAGCTGGTGACCCGATTTACGTTGGCAAATTTCATTTCAAATTCAAGTTATTCAATTATATTGTGTTTAGATGTATTGTTTTATTTCTTGTATTCGATCAATGGAGTATCTCCATTGGTTTATGAATATTATTTATATTATTACCCATTTAATGCACTTAATCTGACAGTGATCTGTCCTTTGGTGTATTTAATTTTATTTCGGAATTTTCGAGTGTTTGTGCTTAATCTGTTCAAATCGTTGCTGTGAATTTGATTTTTAAAACATGATTTTTAATAAAAAATCAAAAAGAGAATTTTTATTAATATGTATAGCAAGTAAATAAATATTTATTTATTTTGATTATTTATTCATATTTATTGAAAATATTATGAAAATTTTAGTATTTGAATAAAAGGATGAATTGAGTAACTTTCTGATTTTAATTAACTATAACAATAAATCTAATATTTTATATTATTAATATTATGATAAAATAATAATAATAAATTATTATAGGTTAATACAGTATTATTATGAAATCCGCAAATAATATTTAAATTATTTAATTACAATTACATTATCGAAAAAGTTTTAATCGCTAGTTAATGAGAAATATGAACAAGTAGATTAATTCCCTGAATTAATGAAATATAATTGAATTTAATTTTTATTCGTCAATTAAATCAACTCATTAGATTTCTCATTAAATTATAATTTTTTAATACAGTATTATTCCCTAGATGTATCCAAAATCCTGCATCGTTTTGTATTTGGCCATAAATCTTCTAATTTTATTTTTTTACTGTTGTACCAATCCCTATCCACTGCTATTTAGATACTACCCAAGTGCACCTATCAAAATTATCATGAAATATTATGATCGGCCAACAACATAAAATAATGACAAAAGAAATATACATTTCACAATTCATTTTAATTCTAAAAAGTCTTCACCAACTTCAGAGGCCTGCAACAGAAGTTTTATGTATTGTGGATTTACGCCCATTTTAGAAATCATTAATTCTTGATTTATCCTGTCGAGTTTGTCTAATATAAATATTCACATGCATTTTTTTTATTTTCTTATGTTACACGCCAAAAAATGAATGCTTATTATTTATGAGGCACATTGTCTAGGGAAGGGGTGCCCAACCGGCCGATCGCGATCGACTGGTCGATCATGAAGCCAATTTTAGTCTATCGTGTAAGATGTTATTCAAATGAAAAGTCGATCTTACGTAAACAAAAGTTGGTCACCTCTGGTCTAGGGAATATTACGGTAATCTTTATAGTTGAGAAAATGAGGTTTCAATGACTATTCCAACTTAAAATATTATTAACCGGCATCATTTTTTAGATTATTCCAATTTTAATTTTAAAATTACGTGCGGCTAAAATTGAAATTATAAAATAAAATTCAAATAATTTTATTAATATTACATCTTAGCCATAAAATTATAATTTTGATTATTTTATGCAGAAGTAAGTAATCACTAAATTTCAATGACCATGTATTAAATTAAATTATCTATTAAAAGTTGTATTGGTTTACTTGGTGATGATTCTTTAGTTTCCGTAATTTATGTTCAATGACAGACACTGTTGTGTCTATGATTTATTCATCATTTTGGTGTCACAATAGCAAACGATTCGGCAAAGACTCCAATAACATATCCGGTAATAAAAATACATATATCTAAATCGTTTTTCATTAAAAAATTTAAAATAACTAAATAAGAAAGATCAGATATTCAATTTGAACAATTTACAATTTAAAAACACAGAATAAAAGAATTAATAAAGTCTATTATTTTATTTTATCTTTAAATTTATTTAAATATGTACAATTTATTTTTCATAATTTCTATATTTTATTCTCCTTATCGGATGTAGAGCACAACGACTCACTTATTCATTTCACTCCAATAAGCAATAGATATATTCCTCACATTTTTATTTATAATATCGTAGGGCCCGATCCCCTAATAAAGCTGAATCAAATCAAATGGATCTAGTCCCAAAGCAAAATTAATTTACTTCGAGTTTACAAATACAATCTCAAATAATTCTATGGCATTCTATTTTATAAAATTACAGCTCCTGAATCTTGCAAGTAAATTCACTATAATACACTATAGAAGGAAAATTATCATACGTGGACTTCGATTCTGGTTTTTGATTTATTTTTAATTTCTCTTGAGGAAAAAGTTACGTTTTGCACTTTCTTCTTTTTTTTAACTGGTAGTTTTCATCTTACAATCTCTTCTATTTATATTATTTAATTGTAATGACATTAATAAAATTGTCCTCATCATCGTGTAATTGTTACTTGTTTATATTACAATATTAATTTATATTATATTAATATTTATTTTACTTCTGCATTTATTGTTTATTTACTAATTTTATTGTATTTCGAATGATTTCAACATTATTTATAAATTTTTATGCATATTTATTTATTTTTAATATTTATTTCTCTTTATTATTCTAATTTTATTTATGTTTTCCAACCAAATCCATCAGTACATTGGTGGGAAAAAGCTGAGTTTTTTTGCCGTATATTCATTTCGATTATG
>JBBMOY010276670.1:0-12166 GCA_037951405.1 Platydemus manokwari | reverse complement strand
CAAATAATGAATATAATATTTATAAAGAAATTAAATAATGAATATAATATAAAAAATAAAAATGAATATTTAATAAGGAAGAATAAATAAAAATAAAAAATAATAAATAAAAATAAATAATAAAGAAAATATCGATAAAAGTACACGAATTGATCCAAACAAATATGTGAAGAATGACGACAAATGCAAATTTATTTGTCGGCGGTAACAGTGTTACCGAAAATAGAAGGTGGGGGCTGGCACAGCGAAGTATAAATACTGATCTGAAAACACAGCTAGCTGCCACAATTACCACGAGTAAAGAAAATATTGATATCAGCTAAAATTATAAGTATTTCACTAAACCAAAGCGGAGCAAGCAGTGGAATAAACTAGGAAGATAATCGGAAGCAAATTTCATTCAATCTAAGTATCTATTTGCTTTTATTCAATTCAAGGATTTATTTGTTTCAGAGGAGTTATTTCTATATCGGAGTAAGAATTGTTTCATTTTAGCTGTCATTTCTCTCATTTGAGTAATATTTAAGTAATCGTAAATTATTAAATTAAAAAGCCTATTATTAACATTGATAATTTGTATGATTTAACCATTACTGTTTGCCAAAAATCTCTCCTCTTCATTCTGCTTATATTTCCTCCGTCCGCTTCGGATTTCGCTGGTTACTTGCCTAGGCAACGTTCCGGCCATTTAAACTACATTTTCATTGTTAAATTTTTCGTACTGTGTTGATTGTTTTTCATTTCCAAAATACATTTTATTCGAAAGCATTATTTTGTGAGTGTGATCTAATAAAAGATAATAATTCAAAATCATTAGCGTGTTCATCTGATTTAATAATAACGGATAATAACTCATATCCATCAACGATATAATTGTGTTCGTCTGGGTTGATAATAATAAATAACAAGTTAGAATCATTAGCTTTGTAATAGTGTAGTTTGTAATATTATAGATCGATCGATTTCATTGAGGAAAATTGATTGATTTAATTTTACAGAGATCAAAAGTCAGAGTTGGGTATCATCGCGAAAGACTCAGTCAGCAATTGATTAAGGCCTTTAGATTATACTAATATTTAATTTTCCAATAGCGAGGTCTCCATTCCCGTTATTGAAGCCACTTAGGACCAGTTAAAATACAACCACCAATAAACCATTTAATATTAGAATAAATTTGATTGGTTAACGGTGCGTGTGTTTATCGGGTTTGTGTGTATTGACCCTTTATAGGGTTTTCCCTTGGTTCTTGTGACCATTTTGAATGATTTGTGACAAGAATTGCAAAATTATTTGAGAACTTTAAAAAAATTTGTGAGATAGAATATCGTACCTTTGTCTCCATTCATTTTTCATCAGATTAGACGATCATATGATTAAAATATTTAAAACGATTTTAAAGTTTTCCAAACTTTGAAAGTTGAAACAAATTATCAACTACGATTTCCACTTATCTGAAATAGAATCCGTATCAAAGTCTACAATGCCAAATCAATATACTTCTTGGATTTGAAACAGCCTTTTGATTCCTAATTTGAATTATGACAAGATTAAGATGTCAGAAATGTATGGGATCCGGTAAATGATGTATTATTACAGAAGATTTGGTCAATATCTTCTTAAATTAAGCAAGAGAGAGCGATAAGTTACCAAAATCAGCTAGAGTGTCATTAAACCACCTACCTTTCTAGATTTCGGGTAGCTGAAATAATAATTGGTTATTTTATCTTGAAGAAATTTTAATCTTATTATTTCTTTTAGCATTGTTCTTTTGGGAAATATATTTTTGTAGTAAGTGAACAGATAATTGAATACAGAATGATAATATTTTACAGATAGTGGATACTGAAACTGTCTAATTAGAATTATAATGTAGAGTCCTTAAAAAATTTGAAACATAATAATTAGTATATGATAGAGATAGATTATTTTGTTTGAAAATATTTTTTGAATATTTTCAATTAAAATAGTTCTGATAATTTTTACTCTACCTTTTCAAAGTACAAATGCCATAACATTGCTCTATAAAGAAAATGTTATAGTTTTGAACTCCTTTTTAAAGCCTAATGCACATTGCTTTCTAATGTTTTACAGGTTTAGAGAAAGTTTATTCCAAAAATTGTAATTTTTTAAATTTTTAGTTAAAATTAATGCATAAATCTAAATTTATTCGTTATCATATAGAGTGTATTGATAATGATTTTAGAGATGTTATTTGATAGTTTTTTCTTTCTTTTGAAATCATTAATGATCATGGATTTTTTATAAAAATATTCAAAGTTAATAAATAATACAACCAGAATATGTCGGTAAACAATTGTAATGTATTCTGCAATTCTTATCACATGGCGTCATGGACAGATCTAGAAATAGCTCGATTAATTTTCAAAGAACCGCCTATTTTTAATGGGGAAAATGTGGAAGAATTCCTTTAACTAGTAGACGAATATGCAGAAGCAATGCAAATTCCGGAAAATTTAAGAAGCAAATTCATATTAAATTATGTAGATGCTGGTGTAAAGTCGGAAATAAAATCAGATTTAAGTTGCACAAGAGAGTTATCTTCAATTAAGAAGAAGTTAGTAATGACATCATATATGATGATCAGGACACTTTATCAACGGCCGTCAGACTCCATCAAAGAATTTTCAAAAAGACTAAAAACCGCCGTAGCTGGAATTAATATTTGAGAATTAGGAAAAGGTATCTAAGAAAATATTCATTAAAGGGCTTCTTAATAAGAGTTTCAAATTTGGTCTGAAACAATTGAACGCCAAGAATATAGATGAAGCCGTCAGGATTATCAAGGAAGAAACTGATGTCTTGGAGCCAGAATCCGAAGATTTGGATATGTCGTGGGATCTGAAACATAAAATCATATGAAATGGACATCCGTGGCAGATTAAAGGCTGAGAATTTAAGGCTCAACCAAAAAGAGCTCCGAAACTCTTCGAAAATCAGATTGCAAGAGAAATCAGTGTATCAAGTGTAAACAAAAAGGACATTATGCTCGTTTTGGAAAGAGAACTGAATGTTTTCGATATGGTGATCCACATCTGCAAAGATTCTGTCGTACAAATATCAAGGATGTCAAATACTTAAATACCGAAGAAAGAAGGATCACATCAGAAGAGGACAATGTCTCGAATTTAGATACACTTTCTAAGAGAGGTTGTAATATGTGGGATATGAGTGACTGGAAACAAGTTAAGCCAATAATGTGTAGGCACAATCAATTCAATTCGATCAAGGACAATTATGCAAAATTTTTGAATGGACAGGAATAACAAATCGCAGACCAGAAAGGACAAAATATAAAGCAATAATCGATTGTAAAGTTGAAGATGAGAAAGTGAAGTTACTGTTTCACACGGAAGCTAAGCTTAATGTAATCAGCGAAGATTTAGTCAATAGACTAATGAAAAAGGATGATTAAATCAAAATGAGGAAATCTCCTAACAGAATTAGACGTGCAAATGGATCAATAATAAAACCTCCAGGACAGGTTTATTTAAGAGTTGTAATTGGCGCAGAAGAATTATTTCAATATTTTGATGTAGTGCCAGAACTATTTCTAGAATGTTTCATTGGAATATGTTATATGAAGGATGGAATTTCGGAGTACCTAGTAAAGATTGCATTAAGATAAATGAGATTGAAAAAACCCATATAGAATCTTTAAACTGTTAGAGATTGGGTTCGAGTGTCGGAATGCGACGGAAGTAGAAGAGGGAATCTATAATAATAGACGAGTAATATTAGCGAATGATGTGCTGTTTGGAGATGGTGATTACTTTGTTAAAGCTATGGTTGTTGACGGAAATAGCAGAAAAAAGAATAGTTTTTTGGAGTATGGGTTTGTAGCAGATAAGAGAAACATAGTGAAGAGGGATTTGATAAGAGCCGATTCGTTGCTTTAAGCAAATAATGGATATGTTTTGATAATATTGAAGCAAATTGAGAATGGTACCCAAAAATATTTATACTGGGATAAATTTACGTTGGGTAGAAGAGATAAATGAAATAAACGAGAACAGCATTGGGAATTCATTTGGGTTGTATAATTTATGTTCGGAAAAGAGAGAAAGTAAACTGGATAAAGTGTTATAAAACATTGAGCAGGGCTTAGATGATAAATTGAATCCTGAGGATAAGAATAATATTATGAGAGTTCTTTCAAAATATGGAAATAGCTTTAGTACAGGTCCAGAGGACTTAGGAAAATGAAACATAGTATAAAAACAAACATTGATCAACCAATACCTGTTAAACCTCGTAGAATTCCTTTGGAGTTAAAAGAAGAAGTTAAACAACTAATAGATGAAATGCTGGAATCAAACGTTTAGTCCAAGTCATTCAGCATGGAATTTCTCAATAGTACCAGTCAGGAAAAAGAATAGAGTGACCAGAATGTGTGTAGATTATAGGAAGCTAAAGGCAGCTACTGCCAGGCCAATTTTCCCCATACCAAATTCCGAAGAATTATTCGATGCTGTACAAGGAGCCAGATATTTTTCAAAAATAGATTTGGCGAACTAATATCATCAAGTTGAATTGGAGGAAGAAGCAAAAGAAAAAACAGCATTCAGCACTAGATACAGACAGTTTCAGTTTAATCAAATGCCTTTCGGATTATGTTTAGGTTAAACTGTGTAATCTATCTAGACGATATTCTGAAATTTCGAAGAACAGTCAATGAACATAATGAAAGGCTGGAAAGAGTTTAAATCGAATCGATGAGGCTGGGATGAAAATGGCTCAAAAGAAATGTTTTTTCTTAAGAAAAGAAATTAAGTATCAGGGACACGTGACTGACAAAAACGGCATACGGACAGATGAAGACAAGCTTGGGGTAATAAAAAATTGGTTAAAACCTCAATGTGTCAAGGAACTACAGGAATTTCTTAAATTATGTGGTTTATAAAGGATTTTGCTGATACTACCAAACTGTTATATCAAATACTGAAGAGAGTAAATTTAGGTGGAACGACTTAGCAACTGCATTTTTTCATAAATTAAATCATTGACTTCACCATTTCATTGATTGCCATGCAAAGAAGAGAAACATGTTTTTGGATACTGATGCACCTTTCGGTGCTATAGGAGCCATGGTAATTCAAATACAAAACTGTGAAGAAAGAGTGATAGGGTATGCATCAAGAATATTGACAAAAGCGCAGCGAAAATATTGTATAACAAGAAAATAGTTGCTAGCCATCTGTGTCTGTTAAAAAAATTTAAACATTACTTTTATGGTAAGAAATTTATTGTCAGAACTGATCATGTACCCCTGAAATGGTTGCTGAATTGGGATTCTCCAAATACATCACAATATTGTATATGGAAAGCAGAGCTAGAAATATTTGAAATGGAAATAAAATATATAAAAGGTAAAGAACACATCAATGCAGATGCGATATCACGATGTCCACATTGTAAACAATGTTTTATAAAGCATCAAAACCCACAAAAAAGACGTAATATAAAAGTGGACTATGAAAAAAGTTAAGATGAGAAAGTTTTGTGTCGAGTGAAACAAAAGAAGTTTTTATATCAGAATGAAGATGAAGAATTGAAAATTGTGATAAATGCTATTCTCAGCGGGAGTATCAAAGATTTATCAAAAATTCCTCGTTAAAAAAATATTTGGAAAAAGAAGGAAAACTTGATAGTTAGAAGTGATGCATTATACTATAAGAAAAAGGGAATTTATCGTTATATAGTACCTCAATGTGAAATTAAGACGTGTGTTCAAATGATCCGTGACAATTTAGGACATATCGGAATAGAGAAAAAACTAGAGTCGTTGAAAACGAACTTATTGGCCAGGCTGGAAAAAAATACGTGCATTCGTATATTGAATGCTCATCAGGTAAGGAAATAAGCCGTTCAAAATTGTTGGTATCGATATTGCAGGACAATATCCTGAAATGAAGCAAGGAAATCCGTTTATACTAGGTATAATATATTATTTTTTCAAAAATGTATCATTTATACCATTAAACCATATCACTGCAGAAAATGTAGCCAAGGTATTATGGAAAGAGTGCATAAGCAAATTAGGAGCCACGGAATGTATCCATTCTGACAAATTTTCAATCCACATTAATATACGAATTATGCGTTAGTATGGAAATAAAGAGAACATTTTCTGCAGCATATCATCCACAGTCAAATGGGCTAATTGAGAGAACTTTTAAGACAATGCTGGGATGATGTAATAACACATGTTGAATATGGATTTTGGATGTCATCTCAGAAATCAGTGAAGTATTCGCCATTTGTAGTTCTTTTCGGTAGAAAGCCATGGTTATTAATTAATGAGGGCAGCCCCTATAAAAGGAAAATTATGGAAGAGATTATGAATCATCATAGGGAAAATTTTGAATAAGTATAGAATTACAATAAGAATCAGATTATGAAGCAAGCAGAATACTATAACCAATGGAAATATTCCCATGAATTATCAGTTGGTGATATAGTGATGGTTGAAAATTCGTTTTACAAACCTTTTCGTAAAAGATTTGTAGGCCCATTCAAGATTTTAGAGAAAATAAATGCATTGACATATAAGCTTTATAGTCAGAAGTTGAATAAAATTATTCAACGAAATTATAATCAAGTAAAAAAATCAGAAATAGGGATAATAGCTCAAATGATGATGGAAGAAGGGACAATGATAGGAGTATCGAAAGTATGAAAAAGCGGCCAAGCATCATCAACAGAAATGATAACTCAAAAATGAAGATATTACAAAACACGGGCTAGAAAACGAAAGGTCTACTAGAAATAAAAAGCCAGCGAGATACATGAATTACCTAGACACAGGCTTTTCCGAAGGCGGACGGATGTAATATATGTATACATATATATGTATGTATATGTATTTGTTTAAATACTATATATTGACATAACTTTTTGAATTAATAAATTTTAATATTCTACAATTCTTATCACAACAACAATATATCAATCGTTACTTTTACTTTATATGTGGAAATATTTGATAAGACTTTATCATATATAAAATAAATTTTACGATATTCATAAGCATATAATTTATTAAAGATAGTACTATTATTAAATTATAATTATATATTTACTATCAATTTATTAAAAAAATTTAAAATTTTAATTGTTAATAAATAATTCTTAGTATTTCTCAGTCATTAGCTGGTAATTCATTTAAAATCGTTCACCAGCTCATATTCTTTCCATCCAAATCTATTGAACTGAGTTCCAGTGATAATTTGGTGAAAAATCCTCGTTTGGCAAATATTGAGAATCTGTGCAGTTGCAAAATAACAATTCTAACCACCAAGGAAAACATCAAAAGAAAAATTCGTCCTCTTTCAGGACTTAAAGTTTTCGAAATTCATTACAATCTTCGAAAAGGAAAAGCTCTCGGTTGTCTGAATATGTTGAGAAATCTAGCAGGTTCATTGAATAAAGAAATTAAAATATACCGATCTTCTATTTTATTACCTGGAGGATTTCTTAAAGAAATGTCTTCATGCGGTTTCAACGAACTTTTGAACTTATCTATGGAAATGAATGAACATATGAAGTATTTTCGACCAAAAGACAATAAATTTAATAAGCAGTTGTCTACCACGAAACGAAATATGGAAAATATATGCAAATTTAAAATGTCTTCAGGCAAAAAAAATCCTAGAATGTTAAAAACATTTTCTATGAGCTACACAGCCCCATCATAAATATAAATATTTATATTTAATATGAATAGATAAAATTTGTATTTATATCTTTTTGTTTCAGTATAATTTTCTTCCATTATTTATCAAATTTATTTTTATTATTATAATAATTTATCTTCATAAAAAAATAGATGAAATTTAATTACTATTTATGATATTTGTAATCAATTAAAAATCAAATCAAGTGCAATATTAGATTTCGGTTGACGCAAAAGAATTTTAGACAACCATAATACTTTTTAATTATTAAAAGTAAATATTTTAAAATGTGTACCTTATTAAACATTTCCCAACACTATTAAGAAATACCGTAAAATCTGTTAAAATTATTATGATATTATACAATGTTAAATATCATTGTATTCTTAAAAATTTCTTTTTTTGTACTGTAATTAAGTGTTTTCCAGATAAATGAACAAATCTGAAGATTTTTAAAAACAATTCTATGGTAAAAATTTAAATTATTTTATATTGACCAAAATAAAATTTTATATTGATCAAAAACTTAATAAAAATTTTATATCGAAAATTTTTCTCAAAAAATAAGAGATAATTAATTACACAGAATTTTTAATAAATCTCTCTTATAAAGGCTTTGTAATGCCTTTTCTTTAGTCTCTTTTTGAAAATGTCCATGGTTACAAACCAGAAAGTTTTTATATTAAGTATATTAGAAGCTGTAACTTTATTGAAAACCTTGATGATTTCAACAAGAGTAAATTACTGAAGAACAACTAAAATTAGATAGATTAATATGGAAATTGACTCCATATGTTAAATCTGGTGGAAATAATGGCCCTTCGAACTTTGCACTGACTATTTCAATTTTTTGGACACATATGCCTACATGCCAATTCCATAACTGACCAATCAAAAGCAATAAAAAGCTATGATATATACATAGTTATTGACCAATAAATGATAAATCAATAAATCCAATTGAAATTGTTTGAAACAAATTATAGAATAAAAATTTAGCACAAAAATGTATACAATCTTCTGATTATAAATAACATTGCAAACATGTCCTATTATTACTTGAGGCCAGTTGAGAAAATATTTTTTTTTGAGTTTTCTGTTATTTATTTGCTGATTAGCACTTTGAATGTCAACTAAAGTTTTAGTCGAAACTTCAGGTTTTATTTACTCAACAATTATTAGCGATACCGAGATTGAACAACTTTTACCGGAATTTTTTAATAATCAGGAACCGGATAATCAACCCCTTCATGTTTCACATTCAATTCGACATCCTATCAAACCAGTTCTAGCAGTGAACTTCTGCAATTGATCAGTATGGAAAAGATCCGGTGAAGTTATTTGATTTCATGACAAACTATTTTATCCATGCATGTATGCTGATGAAATGAGAAGACGATGTTCCAATGACTACCTCTTTATCAAAAGGACCATTCAAAAGAAACCACGAGTAACATAACCCAGTTTATGGTCATGAAGAATGTCCTATCAGAGACGTTAGTAGCATAATTAAGAAGAAATTCCTCTCTAGAGCTTAAAGAGCAAGTGAAACAGTTAAAGATTTCTAATATGATTTATCGACATTAGCAGAAAAGAAAACTATGATAAGTTGATAAAAAGTTGATATATTTACGTCAACTTATTTTTTATCCTACATTGACGAACACAATAACAATATTTAAAGTCTAAAGTCTATCGCCTACAAAATCTTTGGACAACAATATTCCAAAAACCAATGGAACATTCTAAAATTTCTGGCAGTGGTAAGTAAGCGAATATCCAAGGAAACAACAATCCATCACATGATTCAAGCTTAACAGAATTATGTATTATGACAACCTGTGCAAATTTACATATGTAGGCCGAAATACTCCCAAATCTTGAAGCAACTCTACTTCTCCAAATGTTTAAAGTTAATATTAAACAATTCAAGAAAATAGAAAGGGCTATTCATGCTAGCGTATGCAAATCTGTAACTCTCTAAAAATTCCAACAACACGGTTAATATTCAGTCTTGAAATGAAGCAATTTCGTGCTTGTTGAACTATTAGTGACAGGCATTGGAAAATTTCATGATGCATATTAAGAAGACATCGAAAAACGTTTGGAATTGTTAAGTTTATTAAAGAGGAAACAAAAAAACTTAATGAAATTGAATTAATTAAATATAAAAATCTTAAATATTTAACAAACAAAACCAAAAGAGAAAAAAGTGAGGGTCAGAAAAGTTGGTGTTGAAGTTTAAATTAAAACTATCATTGTGCAAGATTGTTCAAAAACAAAAAAGGACAAAATCTGCTCATTAATGAGCATGGCATTATGCTTAGATGTATATCTGATAAAACCTCAAGTGCTAATAATGAGTATCAATTAGGATATTAGAATTCAAACTTTATGACATAAAAAATGTGGAGAAATTTTGTTTTTCGGATAGTTATACTGAATTAATCGGTGTTTATGATTTTGTTGACATTTATGGAAATCTAATTAGTACAACTATTACCTAAATATCGTTTATATATTACACGAAAATAGATGAATTAACATTCTCTTGTCTTTCTAGACAAAACTAATCCACAGAAATGGTACCAATTTTGCCAAAGGTTCCTTGATGATAGTGTCATTGTCACAGTCTCCAATGTTGGCGGGCCTCATGTTTTGATCAAGAAATAAACAAACTTGATGAGACAACAAAGAAATTAATGCATTGAGATATCCAATTCCACTACTTTCAAACACATTGGAGAATATTTCGAAAATATTGGCATCAACTTATTTACTCCAGATTGTATTTGTATACTATGCAAAAAGATTTCCAAAATATCATTATGAACATGATTTTTGATTTGTTCAAGTATTTTGAATACGTCATCTTTCGTTAGTGGTGCTTTCAATGATATAGACCCCACAACTTTACTCGATGCTTTATGAACCAATTCCGTCCATTTATTAATTTGAGACTTAATTTACCATCAATAATTTAAAATCAGTAAGCATGGAAATTTACCTGGATCTGTTTCAAAGTAAAATTTATAAATTCAAGTTGAAATTTTTCATCTAGTAATTTTTTATTATAAGATGGACAAATCATACGATAATATGTTAAAATTATATCAAAATTTGAATGATAAGAATTTCTAGCTTGGAACATATTTCCAGCGAGAATTGCCATTTGAATATGAATAGTGATAGATATGAATGACCAGCAATATATTAGTAAAGTTAATTTGGTGAAACAAAGAACCTTTAGCTTTTGCCATAATTCCAATTTTTTATCAACAGAAAGAGATGCATATTGTTGCTTAACGCTTTCTACGGACTGTTTTGAATTATTCGAAATAATTCCTAAGCTCGTGGCCACATTTTCTGAATCAATGGTTAATTCAATTTCATGTTCCAGCTAAATTTAAAACAACTTTAAAATATACGAAGAAAAATATTAAATTAATAATCTTACATTTTTCAAAATACTTTTAATTGTATCTAAAGAATTTATTATAGTGGCCTGAAAATATTGTGCTTTTTGAATTTTAAATTGTAAACTTTTATTAGACTGATATTTCTTAACATAGCTTTGCACATAATTAGTTATTTTATAAATTGCGTAACTGCTACTAATAATTCCGCCCAAGTAAATAAATTTCCTTTTATGTCTCTTGATGAACGCATAAATCTCACTCATGGCAAATATTATCCAGTAATAAAATACCTTTCTTAAACTTTATAATATAAAATACTTGCGCAAATAGATTTTTTTCAATTATTCAAATTTTATAATTTAAAACAATTTTCTTCAACTAATATTTAAACAAATGAAAATTAAATTAAAATATTAACAAGTTGTGATGAATTTCAGTCATTAGTTAGTAACATTCACAGACGAGATTATTAATTTTAAATATGCTACATTACATAAACCTGAAATAAAATATGGTGTTTTGAAATATAAGTAGAATTCTGACTTTTTCAAATTTGTGAGGAGGTTTCAATAAAATAAATAAAATTTTACATTCCTGGAAATAGTTCGGTGATTTAGATTAATTCGATATTTAAGATTTTAGAGGTTTTTTAAAGAATATTTCATTAATTTTGCTTTGTTGCATTAGCTAAACAATTAATGTATTTCATTTAGAATTATTCAAAGAATATTTATTTGCTATTTTTAATTATTATCTTAATGTTTATTTTTACATCTCGGTAATATATTATTAACAGTTAAACATACCAATACGAATGAACTTCTCCATTGTTACTATCACCACATTAGTCCATGTTTGTGATAGACCTATATCTATTAAATATTCATTGTCGTATATATTCTTCTTTTCACATGTCATCGTAAAACCTTTATGTTTTACTTTTAATATATCTAACTCCTTTTTAATCCAACTTCTGAGGTGTGCCCCTTTATCTTTTACATGGAATTTAAAGTTATTATTCATCATTCGTTGATCTGTACTGATGTATTGATA
>JBBMOY010275559.1:0-12167 GCA_037951405.1 Platydemus manokwari | reverse complement strand
ATTTGAATTTAAATCAGATCAATCTAAAGAACTCACCGGTGTTGGGAATAACAACATATAAGTACCAAAACCCAACATGACTAAGATTTTGCCAACTTCGTCTACTAATGTGACATCTGAGTCGATTCGCATCTTTTTTCTGTATGAATGCATCGTCACAAGCATCGTACGAAACTTCTACGCTTCGGGGTACCAGTTTAGCATCGACTATAGAGTTATGATTCCATGCCTCGCAATGATAACGAATGACAGCCTTAGTGACTCGACATTCGCGGATTTTTGTCCTGTAAAAATCCAGTTCCTGGTAGATGAAATATGTTTCTTCTGGTCCCGTTGTGATATTGTAGATATACATGGTGGGACATTCCATTAAGTCCACCATTGAGTATATTGTTGAAACTTTCAGATTCTGACAGTCATATGCCGTCAGTAGAATTGATTTTCTGATTAATCCAAGTATAAGTAATATTTTAAGAATCGTGTTGAACTATCCGCATCTTAATCCTCCTAACCCGTTTGTGATAGGTTGGTTTACTAATCCGAAATGGCTCCATCCACCTTGTGTTTGGATGTATGAGCCCAAATATTGGTCTGCTACTCTTGATAACAGATTTAGCTCGTTTTGAAACTGTGTCGTGCTCATTTTTGATGCAGTCAGGACTTTATTGACTATACATGTAATGGCTAGTTTCGCTCTAGATTCCGTGAGACTTGCTTCCATCAAATCTCTCATTACTTGCTTTGGTTCGAGCTCATCTAGTTGAGCAAATGTGATGTATTTTCCGTGCAATCCTTTGATTTCTTGTATCAGGTCCTCGGAACGTGATGCGTCCGCTTGACGCAATCGATTGTTTCCCGGGTCGATTCCTTTCGCAATCTTGAGGAGATAGCTTCCAACCTCTGGTCGAGGTGTGTTTTCGATTTGCTGTGCTAAATGCATCAGCAATTGTGCTTACGTCTGACGATTTGTGTTCTTTGGTCACCACCCCTTGTGTCGCGGATGTAGTTGGCTGTGGTTAAGTTGCTATTCCGTTGTTTGCTTGTTCAAACGAGTCCTGAACACGAGTAGACTTGGGTGGTCTCCGTGTTTGGCTTGGTGCTGGCATTGGATCCTGTGTTGCTCCGCTATCTGACTCTGGCACCGGTGTAGGTGCCGTTACATCTATTATCTAGATTGGAGATCCGATTCTCTCTGTATCTTGGAAGAGGTTGTTCTCCATATCGATTTGAAGGAATTGTTCCAACTCATTGTTGGTGATGTCCTCGAGCGTGACATCAGATGTGTTTAATTCTGCATCTAGATCAACTGGAATTTTAGTTATTGTGACGGCCTTCTTAGTTTGGACCTGCTTATCCTCGTCTGTAACTAGTGTTTCGCGTCGCCGTTGATTTGCGAAGACAAGTACCTGGAGTACCTTTATGGTTGTAGTGTAGTCTGGTAGACTGTTTACGTCAATTAATAATTCGTCATCGTCTATGGGATTTTTCCACATAGGTTCCCTTAGGCTTAATTCGTTTTTGGTGATTTGACGAATCTTTTTCATGCGTGTGTGACATGACACCTGTTTAATGAGTAGATCCTCGTGGTCTGTTTTTATGAGAACATTGAGTTTTAAACCTGGCTCTGTTTCGCGAATAAATAATCCGTATCTTTGCATGAGAAGTTGTACTTCTGTTCGATAAACGGTGACTGGTTCCAGTTGAGTCACCAAAATTGGCGCCATTTGACACAACAATTTCCATGGTAATACGACGAAAATATGGTTGCTGGGCATATCCCTGATTTTTTCCTGGTCGATAGTTTTCATCTTGAGTTCGTTGGCTAATTCTTGAGGCACCTGATTTATCTTATGCCTTTCTGCTTGTGTAAGCTCCATGAGAACGAATGTGTTTTCTGTATTTAATGTGTAGGTGACTTCTCTTCCCTTTGTCCTTATTTCCTGTAGCGGTGCGGTCGCTATAACCGACTCGGTTTGTGTGGTTGAGTTTTGGTTAATTTGGTTGCCTGAACCTGTGCTTTATCCGTCATGGTTTTGTCCATGATGCTCTTATTATCGATCGGCATGACTGTCTGTATTCATGTGGCTCAGATTGCTGCATAACATGGCTTGTTCCATGCAGCTATCTGATGGGAGTTTATTGATGTCCTTATCCTGGGTGGCCGTACCATTTAAGCCGTTTACTATGTTTAGGGGTGTAATTTCCCTGTATGTGTTATGAATGGGAACCTTAGTATTGATGACTGAGACCCATTCTCTGGTTCTGTTTTCCGTATTTACATCCTTGACGGGAATAGTCGCTATCGGTGACCGTAGACCATTCTGTATTGTAGATATTGGATTCTATTGCCCACTGCCTTATCGGATGAAATGAGATCTCTGTGGAGGTGACGGAGTCTCTGTGGGAGGTTATTCTCATATTGATAAGGGAATCCCATTCTGGTGAGAAGACTTCCTCGTGGTCTTCTGGGTTACTGACTTGTTCATTTACTAATTGTCTGAGCCTTGCCCAAAACGCTGGGTCGTCTCCTGTCGAGAAGATCTCCGGTGGTGGTGGTAGCCTTGTGTTAACTGCCGATTGAGAAGCAGATCCTTGGTGAGATCCCAAAAAGTCCGTTCCTTTTTCTATGGGCGCCGTTGTTTGCTGGTCCATTTCTTCTCTCTTTGGTTTAAGCAGTCCAAATTGTTTGGTATATTTTTACCACTTCCGATTGATTTTGCTTTTATGGTTCGTAACAGACTCTAGGTACTCGTACTCAAGTTGCTGGCGTCGCGTCACACTCTGGTATCCTTGAGATTATTGTTGGGGTTTTTAATCCTTATTATTTTTTGGACAGCTACGGCTAACATGTACGAATTGATCACAATTGTAGCGCTTAAATTTGCATTGTGTGTTTACTTGGTCACAAACAGGTAATTTTGACTTAGAACGGCAGACATCCTTGAGATGACTTTTTCGGCCACAATTTTCGAATTCCAGATGTTTCGAGTGTACTCACTTGTGTAATAATTGAGTAGCCCACATTTTTGGCACATAATTTGCTTTTCTTCCACGTCCGTAGTGGCCGTGCAGTCCCTAGCTGTTTGATTTTTGCGATTACAGATAAGGCAGGTAGATGTTGATTTTGAGTTATTATTAATTTTCAATTCTGGTTTCTTTCATTTTCGCTTTTGTGTGTATTATTTTGTTTTGGGTTGCTTTCGTATATAGCACATATTACTTCTCCTCCTCCTGCGTCGAGTTCTACGAGTCTCGCTTTTTGAACGAGCTCATTAAAACAATCGCCCATCTGCAGACTGAGTTCTGAGCGAATGTGGGCAAGAAAACCCTTTCTTAAGTGATCCTTTACATTGTTTACTATGTCTTGTTGCTATTTAGCGCGATTACCATAAGCTCTTTCTGCTAATAATATGAGTTGGTGAGCGAACTCATGCACATCTTCATCGGCACCTTGTTGGAGTTTATTAAACCTTTGTCTGAATAGGTGTCCTGTAACAGCAGGTAATGTCTGATTTCCGAACGCTCTCCGAAATCACTCCATGAGTGTTTGTTTTGCAATTGTGTCATTACCGTAATTAATTTTTCTCGTGCCATACCTTTCAGATAGATTGGTAAGCGTTGTTCTGACTTATTTCATAAGCGTCTGACAGCTGGAAACAGTCTGCCATAAACTCGTGGATTAGGTCAGGTTTCCCATTGTATGGTTGTACCGGTATTTGAACAATCCTATCATCATTGGTTTTTATTTCAGGCAGTCTCATGGTGCGTTTTTCAGTTTAGTGGGGTCACATTCTGCCCATGGTTGCTTTGGATTACCTTTATTGTCATATTCTGGTTTATCTCTGAACGACTGAGTGTTTGTTTCGCTGCTTGATGTTGACATTATAATTTATAGTATAACTCATACTATAGAAATTTACCCCCCATACAATGCTTTTATTCCAAATTAAATTTAAGTGGGATAACAAACGAAGAATATCAAAGAGCTAATGATATATGGAATAGATTCAATTGTAGAACATTATGGGGTTATACAATCCTATATTTAAAACAAATTTAAACATATTAGCTGATTCAATCGAATCTTTCAGAACTAATTATATAACTCAAAGAAATCTAGATCCAGCTCATTATGTTTCGTATCCATCATTAACATGGGAGTCTGGATTAAAGGAAATTAAAATTGAATTTGAGTTATTTAGTGATCAAACAATGTATGAAATGGTGGAGCAAGGAATAAGAGGCTAAAGCTAATAATAAATATACCAATGATAATATAG
Organism: Platydemus manokwari; assembly: GCA_037951405.1. NCBI lineage: Eukaryota > Metazoa > Platyhelminthes > Tricladida > Geoplanidae > Platydemus > Platydemus manokwari. Next base: position 7,887 of record JBBMOY010275559.1, on the reverse strand, counting down.
ACCATTATTATTTTCCCGAAGAAACAGAATTTAATAAAACCACCCAAGAATTCTAACAAGGAAATTTGGACTTAACTAAATATTTTGATAAAAATTATCTGCTATATATCGATATATAGTTGGGCAATGCCATATAAAAATTTTAAATGGGTTGAACAAGAAAACATAAATAAAATAAATACACAAAGCCCCGATGGAAGCAGTAATAATTTCGATGAATTTACTTCAATATTTAATCAATTGCCACTCGACTCATAAGAGGGAATGATTTTAGAAGTCGACCTTGAATACACAAATGAATGTAAAAAAATAACAATTAATTTTCCTTTAGCTCCTGAAAAGAAGAAAGTAAATTTTGAATTGTATAGTGAAAAACAAAAAGAAAAAATTAAAAAAGAAAAAATACCTTTATCCGAATTATTAATCTATGATTAAACAGAATAAACCAATTATGTTGTACATTATAGAAACCTACAATTTAATTTAAGGATGACGATGAAAATAAAAAGAATAAATCGAATATTTTTGTTTGATCAGAAACCATGGTTGAAAGAATACATTCAATCAAACACTAATCTACGAACTAGAGGAACAAGTAATTTTGAAAAAGATATCCGATAACTAATGAACAATAATTTGTTTGGTAAAACTATGGAAAATATTAGAAAACGTGAAAATATAAACTTATTTACCGATGCACTTAAAGCAAGATAACAAAATACCAAACCAAATTATAAAAGATTCCCAAAATTCAGTGATGATTTATTTATTTGCAATACATTATCAGAAGGAACAAGTAAAATTTAATAAGTCAATTTATTTAGGATTTTCTATTTTAGAATTAAGCAAATTATTAATGTATGAATTTTATTATAATATTTTAAAATCTTAATATAAAGAAAATATTGAAGTATTATATATGGACACAGATTCATACGTAATAAATATTAAAACAGAGGATATTTATGAGGATTTAAAGAATGATGAGTAATTAAAGAATGAATTTGATTTCGCGGCATATAATGAAGATCACCCATTACATAATGAAATCAATAAAAAAGTTCCCGGGAAATTTAAAGATAAATTAAATTGAAAAATTTTAACAGAATGGATTGCAATTATATAAAAATGTTATTGTCATGAAGTATATGGTAGTAAACCAAAAATAAAAATTAAGGGAATTATTTAAAAAATTTTTATTCGATAATGAAAATAATTACCGAGATGTTATGAGAATAAATTTAGATAAACATGAAGTAGAATTATCGAAAACAAATAAGTTAGCTATACACAATTTTGACCAAAAGAGATTTATTTGTGAGAATGGTATAAATGCTAAGCCTTTTGAACGCAATGTAAAGAAAACATTTTAACTCTTAAACTCATTCTTCCTCGCTTAAACTTGCCTGTCTTTTATTATTCGCATTATTATCGGTCTACAACCTTTTGCTTGTTGAGCACTGTGCGTGGAACTATCCAGGCAAACTAAACAATTAAATAGTAAGACAACATTTTTAAAAATAAAAAACCAGATTTTTTTACTAAATATTTTTAAAAATTGTTTTACTACATCAAAATTAATTGACATCCATGATAATAGAAAAAATAGTATCAAAATCTATAAATAGAAGTCCCACCATATGTAAAATTAGAATAGTAACAAAAGTTACTAAAAAAAACTACTTCTGAGATTGTCAGAAACTTTTCTTCGGTGATTCAAATGCTTGGATGTTCTTGTTCACTGATTTTTATTTATAAGTTGTAGCTCCTCCTCAATTTTCTTTAAAAGTTTAGAGTAGCTGCACATCAGCTCTAAATTACTCTTTATCACATTCAACTTTTTCAATATAATTGAAAGTAGTAACCTTGTTATTACTTTTCAAATTAGATTTAAGAAAAAACAATATAACCTTTTATAAAATGTCATTAGAACTTTTATGACTAATTACCTGAAGTTTTCATTAATAGCATTAAATGCACTAGTCGTATATTGTAGCTCCACTTAGTATATAGAAAAACATTAGATGTCAGAATATAATTTTGTGCTGGAATTCCTGCTACTTTCCTATCTGTATCCTGATTTGGGTAATTCAAATGAGTTCCAATTAATTGTATAATGGTTATATTCTTTTAGATAAATATTTATACTATTCATTTAATGTGCCCTTAGTGCGAACCCTATAAGAGCAGGAATTGACTGATATTCAGGTTAAGGTATACATAATTTAATGCTTATGCATTATTCAGTGTTTATCTGATCATGAAATACATGAATATTACACAAATAAAATTAGTAAAAGGTGTTATGTATGAAGTTTCTTAAGCAACTTTTCAAGCAAAATAAGTGCTTCTCTTTATTCATAATAAGAAATCATCTGTTGTTTAAATATTAATGTCTAACTCGAATTTTTGAAAATTCAAATTTTTAATTAATGGATGACCCTCCGTTATTGGTATCTCATAAGAAAGTTCCAGTTACAATTTTAACTGGTTATTTAGGTAGACATTTTATTTTTAAAAACTTCCTTATGTCTCTTTAGGATCAGGTAAAACAACATTATTGAATTATATTTTAAATGAAAATCACGGTAAAAAAATTGCTGTTATATTAAATGAATTTGGAGCTGGATCAGTCATTGAAGTGAATGAGAGTATTAAAAGTAATGGTACACTATATGAAGAATGGTTGGAATTATTAAATGGCTGTCTTTGTTGCTCAATCAAAGATATCGGTGTTAAAGCTCTGGAAAGTCTAATGAAAAAGAGAGGTAAATTTGACTACATATTGTTGGAAACAACCGGGTTGGCCGATCCAGGTAAGAAGTTGTAAAATTAGTTTTGTCATTTATTCTACACGAATAAATTACCAGGACCAATAGCTTCTCTGTTTTGGCTTGATGAGAACTTATGTAGTGACTTATATCTCGATGGAATTATAACTGTCGTTGATGGATTTTATATGAACGAGCAAATATCTGAAATTCGACAAGATGACGAAATCAATGAATGTTTAAGGTTGAATAAACGGTGGATTATTATCGTGGATTATTTATTCATTGGTATTCAGACAAATATCTCTAGCAGATGTTATCATTCTTAACAAAACAGATCTTATTAATCAATGCCAAATTGACGAAAGACATTTCAAAATCAGGTATGTCATTAGTCACACGATAGCCCGTATGAATTTGTGAATGTGTTTTAGACAAATCAATAATGCTGCCAAATTGCTCATTACCTCTCATTCCAAGTTTTGGTGTTTTTTTGCTTTATAATTAAATATTTCTTCGTTAGAGTTGATCTCAACGACATTCTCGATCTTGGAATTTATGAATCTTGGTGGTAAATATTGTTATTATCAATTGATTAATCAAATTATTGAGTGTTTCGACGATTGCGTCTCTTTCAGCAATAACAATCCCGATAATCACAATAAGGAAGCTATTGCATTGAAGCTTGATGAAGTGAAACAGAATCCTTCTCATATCGATATAGTTTGTGGAAGACTCTGTTTTGGTTAACGATTATTGATTTTTGCTTGCAGGCTATCAGCACTATCATGTGCCACAATGAGGGTGTTATCGATTGCAAGTTATTAGACGAGTTTCTCGGGGATTTATTGTGGGAGAAAACGGTTATGAGCGAGACAAGTGGTCAACCAATGCAAGTCTTCAGATTGAAGGTTTCACCGATAAACATCACTCATTGATTATTGATTGTTGTTGATATGTAGGGCATTTTCAGGTCGGCTGTTACTGGTGATGGGGATGGCCAGCAGGATGAGTGGTCGATGTTGCAAGCAGTGAGAGAGATCTACGATATCAATCCTGTCAGCAATAAGATGTCCAGTCCTGGAGTCGCTAATGCAGAAAATCGATTTATTTTCATTGGGAAAAATTTGTGCGAAAAAATATTGCAGGATCGATTAAATAAATTGATTATTTAACTTAGATTGGATTGGTTTGTTTAAATTGGTTGAATTTGATTTGTTGAATATTGTAATGACGTTGCCATAGTGACTGATTGATTTCATTGTATTTGTGTTGCTTGAAATGCGGATTTATGTTTCGCGTGCCAATTGTTGCGGTGAAATTAGTAAAATATGAGACTGTTGTCGCGATTAGTGATGACCAATCTCACATACATTCTTGCAAAAAGCCCAGAATTCAGAGTACAAATCTATAATCAACATTAGTTGAACTCGCTGTAATTGCTAATATATAAATGAAGAAATTTATTTTGGAAGATTTTTCTTCTGATTTGGATTCTTTTTTCCTCAACATTAAGCTTTGTCGCTTAATTTTGTCTTGATTTTTCATCAGTTACGGTGCATCCACTGATAACCAATTTTTCATTATGAGAACTTACATCTTTATAAAATATAAATTTTGAAAATCTAACATTTAATTGGGGCTGAGTTCTAAATGAGATATCAAATTGAATTTTATTCTTACCATAATCTGAATTATTTAATTTTACTCTTATGGAGTTTGTTTTATATTTTTCAATAATTTTAGGGAATTTCGAATTTTTGTAAAGGTAATTAAATTGGATAACTGTGTACTGCGTGAAACAATAGTGTATATTGTGATAACTCTGAATACAGAAATATTTAGTTGTAAATTTCTAAATCTAACAAATCCAAACATGAAAACATTAAATGCCACAAGAATTAATTATGAAAGGCAGTACGAATTACATGAAAATTAAGAATGAAATTATTGATAAAAGTACAAATTTAATCATTTGATGTCCTCGGACCGTATAAAGTGTAGAAAATTTAAGGGTTTTCATTTTGAAGGAGATGATATTCAACAAGCAATAACAAATAATAAATTTTTAATTAAATGTTTTACTGGTTATCATTTGTTGGGAACCGAAATATAATATAAACAAAATATAATAATAATAAATGCAATTAATATATAGCCCACATACTACCCACATTACCGAAAAAATATAATAATAATAAAATTCATTATACATCATCATGGTGATTTAATGTATCACCACGGTAACTTTTAAAAATCGGGGAATTTTTCAAGAAAAATTAATAATCAACTCCCACGTACGTCCACAAGTAAAATTATTATATATTAGTGGGCGACGTAGGAGATTGGACAGAAAAATTTCTTTGTCAAATTAACCATTACTGCAAACTATTTCGGATTAATATAAATCATCTAGATCCTTTCTTATCAAGTGGATATTTCACCATGCAAGATTTCACTATTTCTGTTAATTGCATGGGTATCGTACAAAGTCGCAAGAGTTTGTACTGATACTCATTCATAAATTTATATAGCGGTACAAAGGCGGAAGCATTTGAACCGGGTCATCAGCACACTGTAAAGCTGCAAGGATTTGCAGATGTAACGTTTTAATTAAATTAATAAGCTAAAATCACATCTCCTTTAGTTTACCGTCCGAAGTAAGTCGGCACTTAGTTCCTTACCTTGGTTTGTTTTAAAACTCTTCAGGACACAACACTGCTATATGTCAAATTGCTGCATAACACATTTGTTAATTTTTAGTATAATATATGTATTGGATCATCACTTTGTTATTGATTCTATCATTATAATATCTATCAGTACTATTACACCTGAATTATTACACGAAACATAATTACTGATTAAAGTCGGATTATTGGTGGAATCATCATTATTCCCGTTCTAATAATCACTAATCATCAGATAATTCATCGAGTTCTGGTAGTTGAATTATCTCTTATAACTACTCACCAGATACAACTTAGCACTGGTTAGGAGGATTACATCATAATCATTCGGGTTAGAACTTAGAGCTTGCTGAAGCTATCATCAATTAGGTATCACAAGGCTTCTTAAGCTTTACACATTAATTAATTGCCTTATGGTAACAATATAAGTACCACTCTGTCGACTGATCACTTATCCTTAAGTGACAGTGGGGATACGGATTCCGAACAAAACCTCACTCCAGATAATTTATATCTATATACTAGGCACAAATGTTATCCTCGAAAAAAGCGACCAGTTATGATCAGTAACACAGAAAGAATAGACCAGCCTTCAGATAGTGCCTTCACCTTGCACAGCCTTACTGTGTGAAGACAATGGGTGTGTTAGTAGTGATATATTTAATAAACTTAACTATCAGTCTCAAACTGTATAAAAGCTATAATCATAATTAAAACTATTAACCATGTTAATGCTAATAAAATGAATAACAATTTTACAACCCCTATATGAATAATAACTAAAATTCGCTATTATAAATATTTATTATCAATTAACATCAATACAAAACTGGCTAACAATAATAACATAAAAATTACAAATACATTTTAAAACTACAATAAACATCAAATTATACTTATAACGGAACGTACAATTTCCAGATTAAAAGACGGTTAATATCTTCAACTTTTGAAGTAAAAACAATTTACTTTCAGAGTTTATTTTGAGCAAAGCTCTATAAGATGATAAACAATACGATATATAATACGAATCAGTATTTTACAAGAATGGATCTTACTTTGGGTCTTTCAGTATCTTACTGCGATTAAATTTAATGCCGGCGAATTTATTTATTAGACAGAGAAAATATCCCTCGATTAAATTTAATCGAGTGATTATTTTATTCTGTGATAGAATTTACATGGTCGAAAATAGATGACAATTTATTTGCCGCTGTTAATGCGCGATATCTTACTGCTTACTGATATTTTATAAATTAATTTATTATTTTAGGGAGCTTCGACGGATTTGCCCCTGGTGGTTTTATTGATATTATTATTTTACGCATATATAAATAATAATTATTATAAATATCAACATTTCAAACTGGTTATTGCTCAAAAACTCCAAAGGTTGTCAAAATATAAAAAAAAACATAGTAATCAAGTAAAAATTGATACAATAAAAAATTAACACACATTTCATACGTATTGTCATGCAAATGTATACACATTTTTTTCAATGTAAATTAATTGTTGTGAATTAATTGTTGAGCCAGAACCCCAACATTATTGTTAGCCTTATTTCAGAAACAAAATAAGTAAATTTTTTATTATAATTAAAAATCGACCCACAGCTAGTTGTCACTTTGTGGTCCTATAAACTTTATTAAGCAAACTTCATTGGTTCCCCACTTTCTTTTTTTGAGAGAGGTTTGCCGGATAACTACCCCCTATACTTTTGCTTACACAATAAATTTGTAATTATCTTGAAGAAATTTAAAATCAATTGTTGATTAAATTATTTGCTTCTAAATCAAATATATTTTACAGTGTTGTTTTTATTATTTGTGTTGTTGTTTATATTATTTGTCTGGAGTCTAGATAAGTAAGAGATTATAAAGTGATATTTATTATAAAACCTTCTGATTATATTTTAAGTGTTAATCAATAACTCTTTACAAATTACACATTTCTAATCTGAACTCCATCGAAGTTCTTTATTTAAACACCTGCAATCTTTAACACAATTGTCATCACCCATTCAATAATGTATTCTATATTTACAATTTTAAAATTATTTCCTGTCTATTAACTTTAAACTACTTTCATACATTCATAAGCATTCATTTACTAGTACTTTCAAATTATTCAATTTTGTTATTTTGATGACAGAAATTGGAATTTTCAAAAATTACAACAATTGATAATAATCACAACTACCTTGCCTTCTTAATAACACAATTAGTCAATCACTTTTCAACAACTAACTTGTTTCCTCAATTTTATTTTGTCAATAATTATTTCAGATGAACTTTATTTACAACCTAATAAATTAATGACATCATTAACAAAATATAATCACAAGTTAATGTTAAAAAAGTCTGAAGAATTGAAAGACTTTTTTAACATTAACTTGTGATTATATTTTGTTAATGATGTCATTA
>JBBMOY010274448.1:0-12168 GCA_037951405.1 Platydemus manokwari | reverse complement strand
AATAATATCTGAATAATATCTGAATAATATCTGAATAATATCTGAATAATATCTGAATAATATCTGAATAATATCTGTATAATATCCGAACCTTATGTAAATACCAGGCAGTATTTTATTCAGAACATCTTTTCTAAATATCATCGTAACCTGCTCACATACAAAAAGTTTAGAGCGTCTTAGCAATCATTAAATCATGGAAACCAGCAAAATATGGAATGCAGTTCTCAAAATAAAATGAAAATTAAAGTATTAAATATATAATTTCGATAAAATAGAATTGGTGATTGAAGAATTAATTTAATTAATTAATTAAATAAATTTAAATAATGAGTAAAAAACGTTATAAAAGTTATTTAATATACAAAAAACAATTTCTTTTATTCCAATAAACGGAAATGAAATAGGAAAAAAAATTTTAAAAACATAAAAAATAAATAAAAAGAGACAAAATAAAAACTAAATAGAATTAAACAACTTATCATCTCTAACCTAATTCTCTAATCTTCTAGTCAGATTTGCAAAAAATCTTATGAATTTGATTTTCGTCGCCAGGTATTATTTTATTAATACTGAATATCTCTATCAGGTTTTGTAATGAGGGTTGTCCTAAACTTTTACCAATTGTCTAGAAATTTATAAGTCAAAATGACTTCCTTTAACAGGTGACAGGTGAGTTAAAAGGATACCTTGGGAGTCTTAAAATGAAAGGTTACGATATATTTAATTTTGTCAGAGCTAGTTGAGATATAATCGGATGATTTTAAAACAAAGAAATGTTTTTAACACAATTTTCAATAAACAACTTTAGATATTTAGCATTTTTTATATAGTCTTCAACTTCAGAGAGTTTTAAATGCATTCTAACTACAAAAAATTCATCTTTGACACTTTTAGTGTATATACCTGTTTTCTTATTTTGTCTTGATTGATTTACTGTGACTCCAGCAGCTCCACCAAATACGACATGTATTGTCGTCATTGTCGCTAATATAAGTAAAACACTATTTATGTTAAACGTTCGTTTGTTATCGATTACTTTTCCTATTTCAATGATAATTCTTTAATTTTTATTGTTTGAAAAGTTAAATGTTTCATATTGTGTATTTGTAATTATATTTTAAAAAGTATTTCATCACATTATATAGTATATTTATATTTATAAATAACTTTTGATAAATAAATTGATAATGTTATTAATTTGCAGAAATTCCAAACTAAAATAGTTTTTAAAGCAGAGCACATTAAACATTAGAACATAGATATCAAAATAATATTCGATAACTGAAAAGTAATTTCCAATTTTTCGGTTGAGTCAAAAATTCTAAAATATTCAAAAAATAGAAGACATTATTGTGAGCTTCAGATTGTATATTGATAAAATAATGTCTACAAATAGCCAATTTAATTAAAGGAAATATCTAATTAAGATAAACATATAATATAATATCATAAATTTAATATATGAAGGCTTGTTATATCTATATTTAGCACAATCTTCTCCACCATTTTTATGCTAATCTTGATATGTTTATTATACTTTCTTCTCAAACTGCAGTTTGTTCTTCATTTTATTTTGGAAGGCCTCCTGATATTACAATAATATTTGATTCAGAATCCCTATTTGCAACAACTTGTCTACGCTCTAGCTTCATCTTATGGTAAGTGTTCACCTCTTTTGTCTAGTGTCATATATACGTTTAACTAAGGTATCCCTTAATTTCTTCTCTCTATATCCAATATAGTTTTTTTGAAAATGGGGTTGTAATTTTTTATTTCGATTAAAAGTTTAAACGTTGGTAGAATGTTGAAATAAATTTTAAAAAGAATGGAGTAGCTAAGTTCTAGGAAGCAAATAAACGTCATCACAAAGCCTTATATCTAGTATATGAAAGTAATTCCAGGAAAGTTTTTCCAAAAGAAGTTTATTACAGAGAGCCAAGCCCAATCGTGCAGAAAAGAGATTTTTATGTAAAGGATAATCATCGTGTACCAGACAATTACATAAAAATTTCAAACTGAAAGTTTAAATACCGACTGTAGCATAAATGTTGATTATACGAAAAAGAAAGACATCCGTTCAGAGAACACCATTTCTCGATAAATGCTAGTTACAAAAATTTGAGGAACATTCTGCGGATACATGTCTAAAATGATGATTATGCTGACAGTCAAAGAAATGAATTATAAATAAAAACATTTTACGAAGCCGATATCGTTAAACATTTGAAAATCAATAAACAAATAGTAATCAATAATTATATAGTAATTTCAAATTTTTTTGGTTAAGTCTAACATTCTAAATGATTTAATAGCAAGCTAACAATATTATTCGTGCCTGTAAAGTTGTAAACAATGACAAAAACTATTAATAAAGGAACAGTTCAGAGATATTTTATTTTTGTTAATATGCGAAATGGAAAAATTAAATAAATTTCGTAATATCAAATAACAGGAATCCATCTAGATATAATCACAAATCCAACAATAGATAATTTATTTGACCATCTAATGAAATTTTGGCTATAGTAACAAACAAGTATTTTACTTATTCTTTCGTGTTTTGAAATTGCACCCAATAACTTTGTATTGTGGTGTAAAAGTCGGTTTATTTAGAACTTTGGTAATGCAGAATTATAACTTTTCGGTTTAGGAAGTAAAAAGAAAAAGGTTCATAAAGAAGTTAAATTAGGCTATTAAACATGGTATTGATAAATTATTTTTATGTCAACTAAAAGCTTTAGAAGATAATATCTTAACTCAAGAAAAAATAATTTGGGCTAAAGATATTATTAAAGATTTATATGAAAAAATTGATAATAAGAAAAATAATATAAAATTAGAAAATTAAATACAACAAGAAGCAAACAACGAACATAAAAAAGAATTAAAAGAAAAATTAGATTAAGAAGTTAAAAAATAAAATGGAATGAAACTTATATCTAGAATGTTCACATTGATAATTTATTCAAAAATATTTGTTGTTTTAATAAAAATAGAAATCAATCTAAAACATCAGATATAAAAAACAGGTTGTATTTCAAAATCAAAATTATCAAACAGATTCAAAATATAGATTTAGAAATGGAAACAAATCGTGAAACAGTGGAACCTACACTGGTATATCCATTGAGATATTCAAAATGTGGATTGAATTTCAATTTAAATATGGAATGCCATGGGATAATCAAGATGTATATTGGTATCTTTATCATGTAACTCCCGTGTCATAATTTAGTTTTGATAACGAAGAAAATAGATATAAAATTAATAATTGGAATTATTTAAGACCTTTTAAAGCCAGTGATAATTTATTAAAACGAAATAAAATTAATTATAATTTATTTGTTTATGAAATGATCAAAAATGAGTTATTTAAATTAGTAAATAATATTGATTTATATTTATGATTAAACGAGGAACAGTCAGTTTAATAGTTTATATGTTTTGTTTATTTTACGGTTTCTGAATGTTTACTATCAATACCTGCCGCACAAATAAATCGCATTTGGTCAAAATTATATTAAGCTAATTTATTTATTTTGAATAATTCCATTTGATGTTTATCTGAATTTATACTCATCACATCTTTTTTATTTTTTTCATTATTGAATAAACAATTTTTAAATAATTCGTTAATCATGTTTTTTATTAAAATTTTTTGTGCATTCCTTTAATTTTAATTTTTGATATTTTATCACCAATTTTATATGAATAATATTTTATATCTTATCGCTATGCATTTAGTCAAATTCTTTATATTTAATTCCCTGGTACTTTTTTATTGATTTCCTTATGTAATTGATGATTTATGTTATATCCGAGAAATGAAATTCATTATGATATCACAAATGAATGGGTTGGTTTACGTGCATTCAATGACACAGTGTGTCCTTTTTTGAACTGCCAGTGTGGCATCAATGTGGTCCACAATGTTTGGTTTAATGTTTGCATTCTTCCATGCATTCGTCCATTTTTGAATTGAATCGGCACATTGCAAACATTGTAACCATAATCAACAAGTAGGCAAAAAGATTCTAAAATAAGGTCAGATTCGTTTAACAATATTATATATTTATATCTCAATATGTTTACCAATCAACTCATTACTAATAAATAATTGCAATAGAAATAAATTCAAGAGAAATATGGAAATCTTGTATGAAGAGTTTCCTAGACATTTTGGCAAATTTTTGAAGGAAATGAAGATTAGACATTTGGTAGTAAATCAAAGATATAATTGTCAATACATTTTACACTTAAATATATCTAAAATTATAGCGTATATAGTTTGAAAATGAATTATGTATCAACTAATTATCTAAATGTCCAAATATCTAAACTCATTATCTTTGTCTATGTCAAAATTTTGTTATAATCAAAAAAAGAAACGATTGGCGATGGCAAATAATGTCAAAGAGTCATCTCATATTTATTTTAAAAAAATAATAACTTATCAAATCATCATTATATTAGAAAATTAAATATTTATTGCTTTTAATTAAATATTTTTATCTAAATTAGAATGCTTTGATAGAATTCTTTCATTGACCTTATAACTCCCGACTATAACAATTTATATATATGATTTGACGAAAATTAGAGTGAAAAGCAGAGTGAGCTTTGGATAACTAACTATTTTCTCTTTTGATTTCAAATATATATTTTTTAGGTTACCACTTATAGCCTATGAAATTTTATTATTTAAAGTGATAATTCATTTATTTCATCATCGATGTTTGAGTGTAATTGGCATTACAGAAAGGTAAAACTGAAACATAAGCAATATTTTGTATATGCAATTTCTCTGAATAATATAAATAGCGTGGTTATAAATTTAAATAAAAATTAGAGACGATCTTTGTATTTAGATTTACAATGGATTTGAACTCAGATAACATCGAGAAGAAATGCTTAGATGTTTCATATATCTCTGATAATATCATATTAAATACCCTTATCGTTTTTCTTAACACATAAATTATCAATATTTAAATCACATTATATTTAATTTGATGCATTTGGTAACAATGATTGCATCTTTAGAAATACTTATTTTTTGATATGTTGATCATACTAACTACATCAAATTAACAGATGTAGTTTGTAATTGCTATTGCCATTCACAAATTTAATCCGTAATATTAATATTTTATTTTCAATGCCTCGTAACTAATAGTAATATAATTTCATTGTCTTTAAATATCTTTCGATTTTAGATTATATATTTATATTTTGGGCTGAGATTATGAATTATTTAGTAAGATTCTTTGTTTATTCTTTCGCTTTAGCTCTCACACTTATCTTTAATGTTTATTGATGAAATTTATTACGATAATTTTCGTTTAATTTACGTTTAATGAAATAAAATCAATTTCTTTGATATTTCAATAAAAAACGTTAAAAGATCAAGTTAAAATGAAAGTTCTTTTTCTGAAAAATTGGATAAAATTTAAAATATAAGCAATGTTTGCCAGCGAAGCGAATTAATAAAAACCACTAATTAAGATTTGAAAGATATCAGAAAAATCTTTAGTAGATATCGTAAAATAAATAACTTTATTTACTACTTTTATAGATAAATAATAAGGTGGAAAACTATAAATGATATTTGTTCTTTCACCATTGACGTTTCCTCAAAAGCCATACCTTACATTTACTTTTATTAATCGAAATTTGAAAATAACATTTTCTAGTATCAAATATTTAATTCTAAAGAATCTATCATAAAATAATTATAGGATTAAAATGAAAATCTAATATTAAATAAAAACCAATGAGTTGCCAAAATAATTATATTTCCATTATTTATTTTTTGTAATTAAAAAGCATTTATTTTCACATTTACTATGATCCACCATACAGCCGATTTATTAAAACGAAATAAAATTAATCATAATGTATTTGTTTATCAAATGGTCAAAAATGAGTTATTTAAATTAGTAAATAATATTGATTTATATTTATGTTTAAACGAGGAACAGTCAGTTAATAGTTTTTATGTTTTGATTATATTGCGTTTTCTAAATGTGTACTATCAATAACTGCCGCACAAATAAATCGCGTTTGGTCAAAATTATATTAAGCTATTTTATTTGTTTTCGATAATTCCATATCATGTTTATCCGAATTTATTCTCATCACATCTTTTTTAATTTTTCATTATTGAATAAACAATTTTTAAATAATTCGTTATTCATGTTTTTTAAAAATCTATTTTTGTATTCCTTTAATTTCTTTAATTTTTGATATTTTATCACCAATTTTATATGAATAATATTTTATATCTTATCGCTATGCATTCACTTAAAATCTTTACATTTAATTCCCTGGTACTTTTTTATTGATTTCATTATGTAATTGATGATTTTTGTTATATTCCTAGAAATGAAATTCAATATGATATCACAAATGAATGGGTCGGTTTACGTGCATTCCATGACGCAATGTGTCCTTTTTAAAGAAATTCGCTACACACGCAATTTATATCAATTTAATTATCTACTTAATAATTAACAGTAGCTTCACATAATATTAATGAAAATATTGGATTTTTTGTATTTATTGATTTCAATTGATCGATTTTATATATGAAATAGCTATTTCTCATAATTATTGATTACAAATTGACATAGAAATTAAATTTTGATATAAAATTTGATAAATAAAAGTTGATAATTATGCGAAGGGCATCCGTTCAGAGAACGTCATTTAGCTAAAAAACCTTACTTTGGAAAGTTGTGAACAATACTGTGGATGCTTTTATGCTATTGGATGTCTTTATGCTATTGGATCATTTATAGCTTTTGACTCAACAAATAAAAACTTGAAATTACGTTAAAATTTTCGATTATTAATTGGATATTGATTTTCAAATGTTTAATGTCATTGACTTTATAGAATACTTTTATTTCCAACGTATTTCTTTGAATGTCGACCTCACCATTTTCGTCATGTATCCACAGTATTTTCCACAAACATTCAAAGCTAGGTATTTTGGCTAAATGACGTTCTCTGAACGGATGCCCTTCGTATAATTAACAATAATTCTGCAGTAGATTAAACTTCCGCTTTGAAATTTCTATGGACAACGATGAATTTCCTTTACACAAAGATCTTTTTTCTGCATGATTATTTTTGGCTTTTTGGAAAAAATTTCTTTTTGAAAGACTTTCTTTTTGATTACTTTCTAATACTGGGCATGCGTTTTTAAGATGACTTTTTGAGGCTTCGTCGAAGTTAACTTCACTCAAGTAAAAGCTTATTCTCACTTTTTATCGTCATTGCAAGGTCGATAGCAAAAGATTCTTTCACTTCCTTACTGTTTGTACTTTGCATAGTAAGAACCTTTGTACTGGTTTCTATTTATCTTATGAGGAATCTATGCAAACTGTCACCTTCTTAACCAACTGATAAATTCAATATGTTCTTCTTCATCTGTCCCGGTTAGACATTATGTTGGCTGCCGCTTTAGTATTTTCTCTAGCTGCTGGTTCAATCGAGTCTAATTCATCGTATCTTGTATAGTAACGATGACTCTCTTTACTAGCCAGTTCAATTGATGCTGGTAAGCTGAGCTCGTTTTTGAAAACTAAAATTTATTCACATACTACCTCGTTTAATTAATATTTCATTTGCATTTTCTTCAATAATGCACTTTTGTCCAATTATAGCTTGTAAAAATTCAAATATTTCATATGATATTCCAAAAATATAAAAATAATGACATTACTGCGGAAATTAAAAAAATAAAATGGAAAGTTCAGAGATATTAGCTTAATTAGATTTAGAGCGTAAAGAGAAGAACAAATTACGTTTAATGATTTATTTATTCTGCCAACATTTCATTTTTTAATTTTATTTGATTATTCATAAAATTTTTTATCTATATATCAATCACAATTCAATTAAATTGATATATTTAATATAAATATTTAATTTTCTAATAAAATGATGATTTGATAAGTTATTATTTTTTAAAATAAATTTGAGATGACTCTTTGACATTTGTTGTTATCGCCAATCGTTTCTTTTTTTGATTACAACAAAAATTTTGACATAGACAAAGATAATGAGTTTAGATATTTGGACATTTAGATAATTAGTTGAAACATAATTCGTTTTCAAACTATATACGCTATAATTTTAGAAGACTTTCTGAGTCCTTTTTATTTAAGTGTGAAATGTATGAACTGACCATTATATCTTTGATTTACTACCAAATGTCTAATCTTCATTTCCTTCATAAACTTTTCTAAAATGTCCAGAAATATCTTCATACAATATTTTTATATTTCTCTTGAATTTTTTCCTATTGCAATTATTTATTTTCGTTGGATAATTCTTTACAGAAGATGTAAACCGTTTGAGATTGATTTTAGTCGCAGATTAATTACATTTTTATGGTCAGGTTTTTAAAATATATGGACGTGAAGATTATTTCCAGATATTTTTAAGGTGCATTGCGAGTTCCTTGTTTATTCCTCCTTTCCGATTTTTTCATTGTCGGGTATTGATTTGTCCGTTCTCTGTTAATTGACTTTATAATATTTATGAGTTGATTGGTAAACATATTGAGATATAAATATACGTCCTGATGATGGGATAACATTTTCAAGCACTACTATAACTTTGTAAGTGATACCAAATGATCTCTATTGCTGATGTCAAAAAAAATGGATTATTTAATGCTGTATTATTTTTAGGTGGATACAAATCTCGTGAATAATTTGCATATTAGTTGTGAAAACGTAATACAATTTCTTAGCAACTATCAATAATTTCTCTAGTTACAATCAATATTTTCATAAAAATCTGAATAAATATAAAGTGATTTTAAAATTTATGTTAAGAAAGAAAAATAAATAAAACGTATTATTATTCCATTTTTATTACGCACTCATAATTATTTTATGTATTTCTGCAAACTTAATATAAATACTAAGCAATATTTAATTGAGAACACCTTTTCGAACGATCATCGCAACCTTCTTACACACAAAGAAGTTAGGAACGTCGTAGCAATCAATAAAACATTGCACCTAGCAAAACATCGAATGTAATTATCAAAATAAAATTAAAATCAAAATATTAAATAAATAATTTCGATAAAATATAATTTGTAATTGACGAATTTATAATAGAAAATATAATTTATACCCTTATTAAATTAAATCATTAAACAAATAACGTAAAAAATTGATTTTTGTAATGAATTATTTCTAAAAGTAAATTTTCATTTTTTCATTAAACGGTAAAAAAGTAAGAAAAATATCAAAACTAAATAAATAAATAATAAGTTGCTTTTTAAAAAAAGACTATAGGTAGGTTGAGGAGGCAAAATGAAAACTAATTAGAATTGAACAAGTTATTATCTATAATTTTTTGCTCTAATCTTCTAGTCAAAATTGAAGAAAAATTCTTTTGAAATTTTTAAGAGAGATATTGGTCTCCAGATATTTATTTTTTATACTGACCATCTTTTCCAGGTTTTCGAATGAGAATTGTCCTAATCTTTTGCTAATTATCCAGAAATTAACTAATCGAAATGACTAAGATATTATAGTATTTATTTTAAAAGGTAGGAGCCTTGTGAAAAATTGGGCTGAATTATTGCCAAGGATAAAGTTCTGCATAACGCCACTAATCAATCAACAACGAAATTCTCGGGTGTTCATACAAATACGAGTCAAGAGAATCAGACTCGAGAGAATTAGCAGCTAGAGAAAAAAATGTCGGCAGCTAAACACAATGTCTTACCGAGACAGGTGAAGAATAACATGTTGAAATTTTCAGTTGTTAGAGAAGCTAATAGTTTGCATTGATCCCCATAATAACAATAGATACCTTTACAAAGGGCTTAACAGTAAAAAATTGTAATTTTCTTTTGCTATTGACCATGATGTGACGATATGCATTGTACATGAAAGTAATCTTAGAGAAGTATTTTAAAAAGAAACTCTTTTTAAAAAGCCAGGCCTGATCGTACAGAATAGAGATTTTTGTGTACGGGAAAATCATCATGTACCAGATAATTACATAAAAATTGCAAACTGGAAATTTAAATGCCCACTGCAGTATAAATGTTAATTAGGCGAAAAGAAAGACATCCGTTCAGAAAACCCCATTTATCGATAAATGTTAGTTACAAAAGTTTGAGGAAAATACTGTGGATACATGTCGAAAAAGATCAAGCTGACAATCAAAGAAATAAATTATAAAAAAAAGCATTTTACAATGTTATAAATTTGGAAATCAATAAACAAACAGTAATCAATAATTATATCGTAATTTCAAGTGTTTTTGGTTGAATCAAACATTCTAAATGATTCAAAAGCAAGCTGACAATATTATTCTTGCCTATAAAGTTATTTCAAAATCTATTTGACTGTTTGTTGAATATGGTTTAAGCAATAAATGCGATTTATAAATGTCTAATACCAATGATAACACAACAACATTGTTATTTTAATAAATGATAATAAATGCAAAGAATTCAAAACATTGACAAAAACTATAATGATGTCCACTTTAAAATGATAAAGTCATCTTATTAATAAAGACAACAGTTCACAGATATTTTGTTTTTGTTAATATGCGACATGGAAAAATCAAATAAATTTTGTAATATTAAATAAACAGGAATTCATCTGGATATAATTACAAATCCAACAATAGATGATATTATTGAAATTATAATTTATTTGACCATCTGGTGAAATTTTGGCTATAGTAACAAACAAGTATTTTACTAATTCTTTCGGGTTTTGGAATTGCACCTAATAACTTTATATTGTGGTGAAGGAGTCGGTTAATTTAGAACAATAAATTCTGGTAATGGAGAATTATAACTTTTCGGTTTAGGAAGTAAAAAGAAAAAGCTTTATAAAGAAGTTAAATTAGGTTATTAAACATGGTATTGATAAAATATTTTTATGTCAACTAAAAGCTTTAGAAGATAATATCTGAACTCAAGAAAAATTATTTAGGCTAAAGATATTATTAAAGATTTATGTGAAAAAATTTTGATGATTAAAAAAAATAATGATAATACGTGATGTTGGATTATTAACAACAATTTCAATCTGAAAATCAATGTTAGCTAAAATAATACACTAACAATAACAAATCTTTACGTAATTCACAAAGAAAATCACTCAATATGGGATGAGCGTCCGAAAGTCATAAACAAAATGAAAAGTAATCAAAAAGTCTGATTACTAAAATCTCGCATAAGCTAAACACTAAAGTTACCGACCAAAAATAGACTGGCAAGAATCCTTTGAATTCAACTTCTTTTATAGATCCATCTAGCTGCCGTTTTAGGCACGTGCTTTCGAATTTTAGCTTCTAAATATGGATTAACATTAGAACGAATCTGATTGGTTTTTCCTTGGTTCTTGGAACCCTTTTGATTGATTTGTGATATACCCAACAATGATAATAATAGCACGAAGAAATAATATAAAGAAAATATCTAATTAAAAGGACCATATAATTATAAGGTCACCAAATTGAAAACGACCTTTGTGAATTATAAATGATCACACATCTAATTATTGATTACGACGATATTAACTCTACAAAATTGTCAATGTACCAGGTGAAAATACTGGAAAATAAATCAGTTGAAAAAAAACTTCTACGAAAAGTTATTAAATAAAACATTATTATCCAATAACAATAGTTTATTACAAAATCGAGGTAAAGATTGTGTTTGCACCACAATCGTTCTCATTTGGGAAATTTATTTATTAGAAATTTATTTAGAATATATTTATTAAGATCCTCTATTCACTCTCACTTCAACTAAAATATTAATACATCATAAAATCATCTGTAAGTTGAGTGCCATATTTGAAGTTACGGGGACAATACACCTAACAAAATTTAAGCTACTCGATAAACTAAGACTCTTACGGGCACAGCCATAAGATAAATTCCTAAAAATAATTAATTTCTTCAAAATAGAACCTCAACAATAGTAATTATAATTAATCGATTTATCTATTATTTCTATCTGGTTAATTGCCAAAAAACCAATCTTATTGCAATAATCGTATCATATTTATCGATAAATCAATTTTATATTTATTCATTCTGATTTGAAATTAGTGTGTATTATAAAGATTATTTGTGTTCAACAATTGTCATAATTATTATAACTTA
>JBBMOY010273337.1:0-12173 GCA_037951405.1 Platydemus manokwari | reverse complement strand
CACTCTGTGAGGACCCGGCCTCAGGGTGTTTGTGATTCACGGGCCGAAATACCTTCGACGGGATGGTATCGCACTGACGATAGCAATGGTACAGCAGTATGCCACTTGTTTGTGCAAGCGTTTTTTTTGCAAAAACTCATTTAATGATTGTATGAAAACAGTATGTTTTCCTTGTCGGATGTTTTAGTCTATAAGCACGCTTGGACATATTTTTTTTTAACGCACAGCTACCCATTAGATCTAGTGACACTCAATTTCTCTTCAATGATATAAAGCGCAACGAGTTTTGAGAGTTTGATTGCAAACTCAAATTGTAATACCAAAAACTTTGACTGATGTCAACATCAATAATCAAGGACACAGAACAATAAATTATTTAAAGCAGATCTCATGGGATCTTTCATAAATCCTGCATATTGTAAATAATAATTATAATCACAGCAGAGTTATTCGGACTGAACCATAGAAATATCTCATGATTTATCTGCTGATATAACGGTTTCGTTATCGTTTCTTATTCTCAACGAAGCTCGAGCACAATAATTTACTCACTCGTGATCACATTTTGTGATCGGATCTGTTTGGTTCAGAATCATCAATATGGCTCATAATTATAAACGATTGTTACTATTGGATCATTATAATTGAAAATATACTCTCACGATTATAAAACAATCGATAAACAAATCAATCGTTATTGGAAACAATTGATAAATATAATTATAAATGAAAAACATTAGAAAAACACTGATATTTAAGCTAATATTAAACGTTCAGGATTTCATAAAAATAATTCATTAATTAAAACTTAATAGCGATTTACGAAAATAATAAAACTATCAAAAAACAAACTCACCCAATCTGGAAAACTTTGTGGCATAACATGAGTATCAAATTCGCCTTCATTCGACAAAACACTAGGTGGTATTTCATCCAAACGATAAAATTGTTTAATAGAAATTTCGGCTTTTTTATTTGTCAATTTGTCTCGTTTTTGAAATTTAAACTCTTCTATTAATCCAATACGATAGATATCTTGTTTTTTGTCCAGATAAAATGCAAAATCACCTAATTATCATTAAAAGTTATTATATCGTTACTATAAAATCGAATTGGTCTAAAGATAGTGATATACTTACCTACTTTATATGCTACATTATTAACAACAATATTATCGTCTGTTTCTTCTACTTGAGTTAAAGACTTCCCTTTAGCTCTATTACTTCTACGAGGTCTTAAATCCGTAGAATTCCCATTACTGTCAACTGAATCGTTGTCATTAGCCATTTATGATTGAAGAATTTTTTAATAAAGATTTATAACTCAAAAATTTAAATATTGAATATTTAATATAAATTTAATAATACATATTCAGATGATAATATAAACAAATTGAAAAGTTTTATTTAATGAAAACTTAATTAAGTTTTTGTAAGAATTTTGAAAATGCTTAAAAATTATGATTTGTATTATGAAAATTCAAATAAGATTGAAGAAATATTAATTATTTAAAAATTTTAATCAATTTTTAAGCAATTTATAAATCTTAAATTTTCTAGATCGAAGTTTCAATTTTATTTAATTATAATTGGTGAATAAGCATTTTGAACTTATAGAAGTATTTTTATGTTTGATTTGACCTATTCAATTTCTTAATATTTCTTTGATTTAAGTAAGATTATTTCAAATGGAAATTCTTCAGATAACACTGAGTAACTTATCGTAAAGAATTACTTATTCAAATATTAAAAGTATTTCGCAAATTATTACAGGTCATTAGATAGAGTAAAAATGTCTAAAGGATACATGTTTTCATCATATACGCAAAACTTTAAAATCGACCTACATATCGATCTATAATTATTCCAGAAAATAATAAAATTCAACAATTCTAATTTTTACTCATGTTGGGATGGATACCATGGATGTACTTACCAATTCACTTTTCCATATGAGACACACACTTGGTAAATAATTCCTTCAAATAAATCCCGCAATTTACTTTTGGTTATTTGTATCAACAACTAATCGAAAATCTAGTCCTGGATTTAAAATGTTATAACAATAAACAATTAACATGAACATTAGTTTAATCATATTTATGTTTTGCTCAATAATTACACTTTTCGCCTGATATTAAAAATGTATTCTGAAAATTCAATTTGGAAAATGCGAATGTTTATTGGAGTAAGTGATATATTGTTGTTGAGATTTGGCCAATACATTAACAATTTATGTGTTCATGAAACTTTAAATTTTTATCGTAATTATTATACGCTAAATGTGTAAGTTTTATGTATAGTCGATTTAAAACTGTTTAATACTTAATGTAACTTATTTTTTATTTTTGGAAAGTAAAAATTACCTCAATTCATTGTAAATAAAAATAATATATTTTATTTTGTAAACTCTAAATTTAATTAAATATCAAACCAGCATTTATTAAGCAAAACCTGCTTTAAAAGCAATACGGTCAATACTCAATCCTTTAATAAAAAAATTAATAATAAAACAAACATATTCATAAAACCATTCGATTTTAAATCTACATGACAACTACAAATAGAAAAAAAGGATTGGAAAATACAATATAATGCATACGATTTTAATAGTTAACATGTTAGCATGAAGGAATTAAATACAATTGTTGGATTGTGAATTTTTGAACGATAGTAACAAGTCACTGGCGTGATTTAACTATCTTTATAATAAACACGCTTTGTTGGTTAAGAAATACTTATTGAAATAAAATGGTAATCACACATTTAACTCTAATCATCAATTTAAAACTAATTGGTATGAAACGCAAAAACACCGTAATGGCCTTACTGATTTATAAAAATATATTTTAACGATAGTTTAATAGGATTCCAATAGGTCGGGCTAATTATTTTCTTGTTTACCTAATTATCTTTATTAATACTGATTATATATTTACCAATGATAGATTGTATTATTCCAAAATTTGAGTGAAATGCTAGCTTTAACGTCCTCTTATATAGTCATAGGTAAATTTTAACATTTTCTGTACTTATTACTGTAATTTCATAAACTTAAAATTCTGACATTTGAAATTATTATTATAATTTAACATTTAAAATTATCACTATTTTATTTTGCTTATTAATTTAATAGAAATTATTGGATATGTTTAAAACAATCATAAAACCATAATAAAACAAAATGAAGATTTTATCCAAGGATATATCCTGAAATGATAATCCACGTCGTTCAAAAAATAAAAAATCAATACTCAATTGATTTTGATATTTAGTGACCAACATGTAATCAACTGCTTATAATATAATTATGTTTTTAATATCTTTTTATGTGGTTTATTGATTCAGCTTTATATGCCAATTGCGTTTGAAGGAACACGATGTATGGCATTATGTATTTGTAGTTTTTACCAAATATAGCTCATTAAATAAGAAAGTTGACAGCTTATTAAGATAAGGAAAATAAGCTAACTAAGCCACAAAATTTATTTTAAAAAATATGAGAATATAAATTAAATTAAAAACAATAATTTATGGACAAAGAAACAGCAGATTATTTTTTAAACAGAAATAAAAATAAAGCAATAGTTTTATATTTCTTAGTAAGTAATTATTTTATTTGCTGAAAAAATAATTGTACAGTAATTGTAATCTTAGACAGAGTCATTTTAATCTTAATAAGATCGCTACGGCAATAATTAATTTAATAAACCAATAAATTTATGTTGAATCGACTCATTTATCATTTATGCAAGGGTACACTGATGTTCGTAAAACTTCTTAAAAAATAAAATCACCACAACTTATAGACAATCGTGTTTCACAATTCATAAACGTTTGGTAAGATTTGTAAGTTTGATTCTTTATCGATTTGTCACCGTTCTACATAGAGGTTTTATGAAATTATCAAAAAATTAACGAAAATTCAATTATATTTTTAAAACAAACGCCATTAATGTGTAGAGATAATTAGTTGTTTATACTGAAAATGATGTCGTATAAAGAAAATAGATTTTAATTGTTGGTAAAACTCACTTATTTACGGTTCTTGTTTTCGCTTGATTAATTTGAATTATCAAATTATTTTATTGTTACATTTCAGATAATCGTGAATTGTTTTGATATAAATATTTTCATTTATTTCATAAATATTATTATATTACAATTCTCAATTATTCCAATTTTGGTATTCATGCAGGGCTATCTTGACTCAATGATAAGCAAATTATTCATCGAAAAATTCTCAATGAAACCACTAATCTAACATCATTGTAAGATCAACTTTATTACATCTACTTTATTATAATCACGATATTAACTTTCAACTAAGCTTCATTTCCACGAATTAATGGATGCATTAAATCCATTTAAAAGTGCAGGATGATTAAATTTGTATAAATGATGAGGTGTCATAATAATCAGAAAAATATAGACGACTGAATAGAAATTGTAACTGTAAAAGAAATTGTTTGCCTTTCTTGTGAAGAAAATTTTTTCCGTGGTAGCGGGATACATCTATTTATGTAGATTGACTGATGAATTTATTCTTAAGTATCAATAAAGGTCTTTAATCACGATTTCTGGAACACCTTCCTTGTGTACTTAAGGCATTTCCTGTCTTCTCTAGTTTATTTATAATCCTGCTGTTCCAGGTGTGCCCCATATTCTGTTGGTTTGAACTTGAAGCAACATTGTTGTGCTTGCCAGCATTCATTGCTCATCATGCCATGTTGTCCTGTTGGCTTCTATGGCGATGTTGTCGGTAATACCGGGAATGTATTTTTATGGTCTGGTAGAAGAAATCTTCTTGTTATATCTTCACCTATTTTGATATGGATGGAATTTATTGTTATTTTTAAGAGTGGCGTTGATAGTCAGAATTATTGTTTTACTCATCATGATATCTTTATGTTGTCTTTACATAAAATTGCTGTATTTATTTCTTCTATTTGTCTCAGTGTAATGAGCATTATTTGAATATGTGAAACTGGATCTTTAAAGATTGGTCTTTTGTCATGCTATCTATTTTTCATGAGTCTTAATGGAGATTATAATTTTTATATATAACTAGTGTGTCGTTTTCTGATTCTTATAAGGTGTATAACTAGGAGTCTCCTAGTATCAATTGTATCTTTGAAGGAAACCGACTGATAAATTGATGACTATTCTCCTTCCGTTTCCTATTCTATGACTACTGTTAATGACTTTTCTAGCCTTTTTTATACATTATGATTGTGTTTTTAAGTATAATTGTGATTATCTTACGTGTGTTATTTGCGAAGCCTTATAAATAAATGACCGCTTTCTTGGAACTTTTGATGCATTTGTCAAAGTAGATTGTAATGAATTACTTGGAGGCTACATTTTTATTTACTTATTTTTGCTATTCCTTTGTGTTCGTTATCGATGTCATTGGAAGTGAATTAATTAACATTATACTACATTTTCCTACACTAATTACTAGAAGATTTTATATTTTATAACTTTACAGTCTTGATTAAAATTTTCGTCTATACCCTCTAAGTATCGAAAGGACAAATTCTCGATGACACTGTTTTATCTGTTGCAGGTGCTTGACCTGAAAAGGAGTCAGGTCTTAGT
Organism: Platydemus manokwari; assembly: GCA_037951405.1. Lineage (NCBI taxonomy): Eukaryota > Metazoa > Platyhelminthes > Tricladida > Geoplanidae > Platydemus > Platydemus manokwari. The sequence continues at coordinate 6,573 of JBBMOY010273337.1, read as the reverse complement.
TCCTGAAAGTCGTTCCTCCGCAGAAATCCCATGTCTTTCAATGAAGTAGCTTATCTATCTTATCGAAGCTTAGCTCTCTACAAGTAGTTTTTTGTAGTTCTATAATTCTATTTATATCAATTCCACAACCCACTAGCCTGGAGTCATTTCTTTTTTATCTTTTCCCTGCCAATCTTCTTCATATCGCTTGTTTTCAATCTAAAGCAATTCGTCTATCTCAAATAAAGAGTACTCAGTGAGTGTTTTTGTAACAGATCATGTCCACTATTCTTTTACTTTTGTTGACCAAAGTCCCATAAGATCTATTTGTTTTGTAGTGATTTTTTCGCTAAATAGTCATTAGTTCTAATTTCGCCTCTGATAATAACAAATTTAAAAGTATCTGGTCGTTCTTTATTTTTTTTAATTGAAGCAGACGTAGTGCTTGAGCAAAACCTTATTTTATTATTTTTCTTGTTTTTTCTTCGGTCTCTAGTGAAACTCTTATTATCAATTTCTGGCTTTTGTATTATAAATTTAAATTTTCAATAATCATTAATAATATTATATATATAATTGAAATAAAAAAGTAAATTTTTTATAGTTGCAATGAGACGCGAAATTAACTTGTAAAATTGGATTAAATTGTAAATATAGTAAATAATGGATTTCAATTTTAGTTAATGACAAAAATAGGCTGTTGTTTAAATATTTGTATCCATTTTTTTCATAGCCTTTGTGATGTTCATATGAACTTAACGGGTTAGTTTTTAATAAATTTTATTATAGTTATAATTCAAATATGAATTATTAATTTGTTGATTACCATGTCAAGATTTTTTGATGAAGAATTTCGATTTTATGTCTATAATTATTGCTTAGATGCATTTTATTATTTCTTTAAATCACGTTGGGATGACATCCTATATTGTTTAAGTATCCCAATCCAAAAATATGTAATTTATTAAGATTATTAAATGTTTGTCAATCATTCTAAATTTATTAGACGTCACATTGCTTGGTGTGTAAAGTTTGGAATTGCTCCGGTAATTATAGTAATTACATAGCAAATACTATATTTGGTAAGCTTAATCTTAAATTAGGGATGTTATTATGTTATTGATTGTTTACAATTATTTTTTTGATTTTTGGAATCTATCCGATCTCCGAATCACTTGAAAACTTTGAGTCTAATTAATTAAATCTTGATTGATTCATGGGCCACTTGACTAGTTTTTACAATTCCAATTGGAGACAATTAATTAGAATTTATCAAACTTTAATTAAAAAAAATTTATAATTAAATTTTGAATACATTAGATTTTTTGTATATTCATATTCTGTATTACAAATCAAGCATTAAAATCATAACAAAACATTTCTTCAACTTATTAATTTCTATAGCTAACAATTGTGCATATATGAATGATAATATATGAATAAAAATATTTCAATTTTGAAATAATTATTAGGACATACAATGATATAGGGCCCATGATGAAGTTTTATATAAAAAATTTAATTTCGTAAATATTTAGTTATAAGTGAATTAAACTAGTATTGTTACTAAATTGATTGCAACTTAATTTTAAAGTTTATTAATAGAAATATATGATGTAAACGAGCATTTTATACTGTGAACAATCATTTTGAACATTTTCAAACTTGCGTAGCTGTAAAGCAATATGCTGTTTCAAATAATTAATCAAAATTTTATATACGGTTAAACGGATTTTGGTTGAATAATCTTAATTACAGCTTCTATTAATATTGGACTCGTACATTTTTTTGTTCCGAATTTATATATTTGGAGGTTTGTTCAATTGTTTTTTGCTTGAATTCTCAAGAACTTTCTGATTCTCACTTGGTAAGGTGTTCATTTAGTTATTGATTTCTGTATATCGTTACAGAATCTACTTATGTAGTGAAGTATGTGTTTATTTTACTTTCAATCGTTGAGTTTCTGCACTATCACTTAAGCATGGATCTACTGCAAACATAAGCGAACCACTGCTTGTTGTAATGATCAGCTTTGTTAATTACTAATTTTTTAATTAAATTCACTTTATTAATTCTACATAAATTTTGAATTTTCTTTTTTTTCGTTTAGTTTATTTAATATTATCATTGTTTTTTATTATATACATTAATTTTGCTTAAATGATATTCAGAAATTGATAAATGTGCATTTTATTTAATTGACGACTTCGATAACTGAACAAGGTTTATGAATATCTCATATTTCATCTAATACTATTTATGGTCTATTACCTGGGTAACAGCTAAATTTATCTCTGAACACATGTAAAGTTTTAAGATAGTTGTCTTCAAGTGGTCGTTTTATTTAGTTCTGGAGTACTAGCAGCACGGTTTAATAATTATTAATTTGGTATTCAAAATATAATTCACATTTACCGGTGGTTTCAATTGGATTATATAAACTATTGGATTTTTATATATTACTTTTTGGTTATTTGTAATGGGGTGAGGTATGATTAATTTTCGAGTTGCTCGTTCGTTGTTTACAGATCGGACTCCAAATAATCTGTTGTGTTTCGTGTGATGTAATTTAGGTTGCGATTTGTAAATCAATAGATATATAATAAATAACAATAAAACAAATGAATTGAAACGTATAATTTAAATAATCACAATAAATAATTTACAAAGTTGATTACTATAATTGTGTGAACACAGCTGGCGAAGTGTTGACTCAACCAGAAGGTAAGTTCCACGATACGGGTGAACCGTATAATGAATGAAAACTATGACAAAAAGGTGGGAGGCAAAAGAAGGTTCAATTACTTAATACCGAATTTTTCGACACGATATGAAACTATTAAACAACTTGGTGTATACCTCTACTGGTTATAATTCAGCTCGTTCTGGAGTTTCTGCTGTTTACTGGTACATGATTCTCGGATCGTACTTGATCTGTCACACTGACTAATGATTCTCTTGCTTGTAACTGTTCGGATTAGCGATAGCTATTCTGACAATCAGCTCATTGTAATTAGCTTTTCAAGTAATTTTAATACCGGTATTTTTGTGCCTGTATTCTATTGCCATTTGTTCGAAAAATCGTTGGTCTTATATACTGTGTCTTATTGTTGTCTTAGGCAATCATGAATTTTCTATTTTTGTCATGACTTAATTCTATTTTTACCTATCTGTGAATTTATTTCTAATAATGTAATTTTTAAATTCCATTTTTAGGTTTGTAATTAATTTAGAAATTACGTCATGTTTATTTTTGGAATTTTCGATTATATTTAGGTTATATAATTTCCGGTAGGTGTGATGACTAATACAGATTTCTTAAGTTAATCGTAATTGGATCCTAACATATCTCCCCCCTCTTAGGTTTTTTCGTCCCGAAAAATGTGAACAGGAAAGTGAGGACTGAGAAGTTATTTGTGACAGAAAGATGATTAACAGGTTAATATAGTGTTTCTGTTTACATACAGGATAGTGACTACAATGACGAATAAAAATGTCAATAACATATCAATAAAATGGTGTCTACAGTGCCGGATAAAATAAAAATGTCATTACAATAGTGGCTTCAACGCCGATTAATGTTAATAACTGTCAATCGACCACTCCCGTTTTTCTCAGCAGTTTCGAAATTTGCGGTTTAGGTTGATTGCCTTTAGATTGATATAGAGAATACCGATGGAATAATATCGGGATCCTTCTACTCGGATTATTTCGGGTGTATGTACCAGAAAATTTATTGGGTTGTCGAACTTGGACATAGCTAAGCTGTCGCTGGGTCGCAATCTCACTATTTTCCGCAGCTTTTTTCGGTTTCGGCATAGGAATTTTGAATCTCTTTGTTCCACCGGTGTGTGGCGATCTTTTTCGTCAGTGGTTAGATATATTTGTTCTTCTGGTGTAAAGATGGTGAGGTGTTAGTTGGTTTGACTATAGTTGCCGGATTTGTTTAGCTTTCTGCCTTATCGGCGGGCTGGAATTTTGACTTACTGTCAGGCTTGGCTTATGAGCTGATGGCTAGGGGAATGCTGTTCCTTTTCAGCTTCTTTTTCCTTGGTGAGTTGGGTGGCTGTAATGATAGATGGGTTGACCAATTTTTTGTCGAGTTATTTGTAAATGGCTCGCATGGTTTCCACTCCCCTCTGAATTACTCAAAAGGTGTGGCTTTCCTTAGGTTGGAAGTTGGATAAAACTTTCTGTTTGATATTTCAGTTTGATCGGGTTTCGTAGGTCGAGCTTGTAATCGACGAGACATTCGGCTTTGGCGAGGTCATTTATGCCGAGTATTTCCTCGTGGGGAATGTCGAGAGCTTTGATGATATCGTTGACTTGGTATCCTACGACAATGTGCTGGTTAAAGATTTCATTTCGACATAATTGTTCATCCCATTGCCCAACTAAGTCTTCTTCTTAGACTTGGTATTCTTCATTGTGGAAATGTCACACGTAATGTCGAGGGGGTTTTTGGAGCGGATAATTAGCTCCCCAAGGTGATATTGAACAATGATCGCTTGCACTGTTTTTTGTGATTCTTTGGCTCGGAAATGAGTGACGACTCCTATAAACCGAGATGCTGGTCTTAGAGGGTTTCAATAGTTCCTATCGAGACAATACTATTGGCATGTTATTCTGAATTTTTTAAAGGTTGTTTAACTGGTCTTAATAAACCCTAAAGCTTTACTAAAACTGATTACTTTTGAAAGTCTCTAGAAGTAATAAACCAAGTTAATCCATATTATATGATACTGATATACAAATCAAAACTTCATTAAAATTGAAATTAATCAAAGTTATTATAATGTACAGTTTGTAACTGTTAACTTCGTAATATGACAAAGAAGATCATAGAGATGATTAATTATTCAACATATGCGATATACAAAAAATTTATGGATTAATGGTAAGTGTCGTAAGGATCAATAATAAAGTTGTTAATAAAATGACAAGAGTTTAACCCAAAATCAAGTAATTCACTTACAACTATAACTTCTTTGTCAATGAATAGGATAATAATGCTTTAAATTTGATGGGATTCAATTAGGTAATGAGGTTTGATTTAAATCAACAAGATATTCTCGATGATTCAAACCGTTAAACAGTAATAATTACTTAGAAACTGATAATTGATGTTTCCACCAGGTATCCCACCCAAATAGATAATCAGGTGCGTGCTGTATAATAAATAACAAATATAGAACTCTTTTATTAACGATAATAATAATTAACAATGTATAACTGTGACCTGAACAGTTGTATAAAAAATCGACAGATGGTCTGACTGGCTCATTACTCCGATATGAAAACTAAGGAAGATTTTAATTTAAGCGCGAAAAATTCTGTTTAGACTTTGTGGAATTATACTGTCAATTATTTGCAACTAATTTTCTATAGAAGATTGATCAAAAACAACTAAGAATTTTAAAAAATAATAATTATAACTGTAAGTCCGAAGTAATGAATCTAAGGAAAATAGTAATGTAAAAATTACGAATTGCTTGCGAATACGTAAATTCCAAATTTAGCTGTAGATATGAAAATTCAGAATGATACTGAGGTAATTAGTACCATAGTATCTGCTTGCGAGTATTCAATCTGGTTGAAAAATCTGAGTGAATTAGTTGACTTGCTTATTGTACGGAGAAATTATTGTGCACTGACTATGAAATGCATTAGTTTATTGACTATTTTTGGGTTGGGTGCGTTTGTGGGTGTTAATAGTCATTAATTATTTTGCTATGGTAAATTTCTACGTTGCTATAGTAATCTTAAATTTAAATGATCAAGTGTTTGGTTGTATGAAGATGTTTATTTATTGTTTAGTCCTTGTTATTTATTCTATCAATATTATCAAACCAAAGACAGGCAAATTCTTTTTATAATTTTTATTTAAAAATCGATAAATAAATTTACAATTAACTCAAACAATTCAACTCAAACCAAAAATTATATAAACAAATGGATGGAGTTATCTCACCGAGATAATGAGAACTCAACTACAAATCTTATAATTTAAAAATATAGATTTTATGATATTACTTGGAAGAGGACCCTACAGAGTTAAGTATAAGATTTTAGATATTGATTTTTATCAAACTATACAAACGCTATTTACGCTTTACCAAAAATATTATTGTTTCAACAAATTACTCCAAAACGATATCAGAAGCTTTGTTCCTTTCAAAAGATTTGTTTCAATAATTAACTGCTGCTACATTTTGGTGTTTCGTTTTGGTTTTGAATTACCGAAATTTTTAAGAGTGAATTGTGATGGAAATTCATCAGCTTATATAGATGCTGAGATTCGGTACCTTGTACCCAGGATTTTCCACCACTTTTGTAAAATTTAAGTCATTATTTTACTTTAAACCCTAAATGTTTATATTTTTAAAAGTTCTTGAACTTAAATTTTATATTAAATTTTTTTAACCTTAAAAACTTTATTGTAAAATAATTAACCTTTTAAATCAAATATTAAATTTTGTACTATTTGCATTATTCCTCTATAAATAATAATATATTTTTTTATCTCGTATAAATTTGATTAATAGAAGAATAATAATAGAGGATACATCGTTTGAATTTGTCTGTAATTGCTAT
>JBBMOY010272226.1:0-12174 GCA_037951405.1 Platydemus manokwari | reverse complement strand
TTCATTTTAATTCTTTAATTTTTTAAATTTCCTGTTTTCGAAATAAGCACTTGGAATTATTATTTTATTTTAAGTGGTATGGTTTTATCGATAATATCATTGAATGTTACTGAATATTTCTTATTACTTTGTCAACCTTAACTTAAACTTTGTCAAGTGCATAATTATTATGAAACTTAATGTATAAAACAATCAAGGTTAACGAGTTAGATACCTGCCTTCATTCACAACTTAGTCTATATTATACACATCTCAAATAAAGGAAATATTTGTTTAATTAGAAAAAACAATACATGTATTTTAAATTAATAACCAATTAATAAACACTATGAAACAAGTAAATATATTTAATTATTTACTTAATACAAATACACGTCTATTTCATTTGTATGAGTTTTGATGCTGTTGAAATATGGTGAGTCATTTCTGTGTAAATATACAAATATATCTTCAAGACAAAGAGATATCGATTGAGAAACGAATCGATTTTGCAAATACATCGAAAACATGTTGCATCTCAAGATATGAAACGTGACGAGTAGAGCAAACCAAAATCATATCAAATATATAGGCTTGTCAATGCGCACATGACTCCTACGTGTTTTATCATATCTTAGCACAGATTGATTCAATATCTCAAACCATCAATAATGCTTGTATTCAGTTTTCAGTCCAAAAATCACTTGATGCTTAAAATATAACATAAAATTACGATTCTCAAATGTAATGCAACAAAAAGAACTATGTATTGATGTTTCTTTTTACATATATTATTTGATAATAACAAACAGCGTTTGAAGTATTTCGTTAACTTAACAATTAAAAATTTTAAAAATCTGGAATTAATTTTAAATATAATATCGAAATCATTTAATAAAATCTCTAATTGATGAAAATCATATTTTCGTGAAATTTTCTTAATTAGATAAATTATTAACGAAAAAACGCCAAAGATTCATATAATATATATACAACTGATCAATAGAGAACTTTGCATTAAAGACAAGCCACCCCAATCATTAACTCACAATCCTCGAACTGATAAAATTGGGTTATAAAAACTAAATATCCATTGGTTTTCATGCACAACTTTCAAAGTAACAAAATTTCCATAAAATTACTGTGATAATAAAGAACACAAATTACAAATTCATACACAGAAACCTCCGTTACACAAAAGGTAAATGAGTAAATAATTTGATCACCAAAAAAAACTATCTAGCAATGATCAAGGCAACTAACCAAACTCAGAAAGCCATACGTGTGAAAAAAGATTACTGAATTGATTATCACCATTAATAAAATTAAAAACAAATGATAATAATAATTGTAATCATGTATTATTAAATCACCAAACATCGACACATTATTATTATTTTCAAACAGAACCAAAAAAAAATCGTCCAACTCATATTCGATCAGTATCAATCATTTAAACATAGCAATTGAAATATTGCTATGAATATCAAATGAAAATAAAATCGAGAAAGTATTATTTACAAAAAAATATAAATGACTGGTCAATTCAAAAACTGACTGAACGAGCAATTTGTGTAAAAACAAAAGTATAATCTACAGAAAAATTGACAGAAATTGCGATAAAATGTAAAAACACCAAATACAATTACAATATAAATCAGTAGACAAAAGTATTTTTATTGTCAACTATTTGCTAAAAAACCGTTAAAAAAAGAACCGGAATACTTTTTATGCAATTTATTAAGATCAATTTATTTCGATAACTGTTGCTGCTCTCTGGCGACCTTGATTAATTCCACTAAGCAACTGACTGATTCCGATTTCTTTAATATGAATGGATGCTGAAATGGAAATATTAAATAAATTGTATCGACAAATTATCGAATTATAAATCAAATAAAAATCAATACAATTTTAAAACCTCTTAAATTTATTCCATTTCAGCTTACAATTATGATTAATATCGAAATCATACATATACATATATATATATATATATATATATATATATATATATCCAAAAGATAAAATTAGAATTTCTAAAAATTCAAAGTAATCTGAGTGATCTTAGAAAAGTGCTCCGAAACTGACATTTCTCTATGTGAGTTTTAAAATATTTAGCGCTCATAATTTATTTTCCATCATACATATAACCAATACCACATATCTAATTTCGCTATTGAAGGATTGTTTACTTATTTCAAATGGAATTAGGGACATTATATTAATATGTCAGTAGAAAATAAATAAATTCCCTGTGTTGTTTGAAGTTAAAAATTGTCATTTCAGCGGTCTAGACAATCGAGGCATTTGTGTGAAAATGTAAATGGCCATCATAAATTTCTTAGAAATCGATTAATCACTGATAACATGAATCAAAATGAATCATAACACCATCATAAATACACAAATATTCAAATAAGTACAATATTGAAAGAATGAACATTCCGTAGACACATAATGCAATCATTTGTATATTGAAAGACTGATATTGAATGACCACAACTATGTGACAATAGCATATTTACGAGAATTTGTCCACACAATTGTAAATGATCAATCTAACTTGTATAATGTATTGACAATGTCAAAGATAAAAATAAGCACATGATTCGATATTTATCAAAAAAATATATTATTTATGAATATATAACAATAACAAAATCACTGTGAATATCAATAACATATTGATTTGTGTAATACATTTTTATATCAAAATACTTTGTTTAAACTTATTGATGTTATATTTCTAGGTAAATTGTCCGAGTGTAAATTAAATAGAGAAAATTGGCGACACTTAAAGAAATGGCGACACGTTGAAGAAACAGGATAAGGCATTTTCAGAAAACTTAGATCATATTCATATGGTACTCCACTGATAATATAAAATCCAATTTAAGTCATTATAGACGAGCGCAATGTCTAAATTAAACCACGGTAAAAATCTAATGTATTTTGTTTAACACAGAATTTCACATCTGCGGGAAAACATTTTCCACCAGCAGTCACGTATGAGCTGGATACATAATATCATTTACAAAAAAATGTTTTGCAAAAGTTCAATGTTTTCATTGGTTAAGTTACAGTAACAGAAAATGTTTATCTATGCATGTAACCTATTTTTTTTCGAATGACTTATTTGTGATAACATTATCAAATTTAAAATTTCACACTATAACGATATGTAATGTTGGATTTATCTGCTTGCACATTCCACTAAATTTAATATCGAGAACTCATAACGAAACAAATGACAGAATCGTTCAAAAGTTATTGTTAAATCAATATCTTTGAAATTTTCGAAATACGGAATATATTCCCCTAAGCCTCTTTATTTTCGCTTTTATAAGTATGACTATTTGTAAAGAAATACAATGTTAATGTCTATTTCAAATAAATCGACGCTAGTTCCTGTCATCATATAATGTATTGCAAAAAACCTTATGAAGGTAATTATAGAAAAGTTAATTTAATAACCTGATAACGCAAAACATTGTTTTTAAAATATTAATTGATCAAGTTGTTGAACCACTTCACAATTATCAATAATTAATTAAAATGTTTTAATTTTAACAATATGAACTATGAACGACATGAACAATATGTGTTAACGACCCTTGCTAATATCGACAAATATTATATCACGAGTTATATATAACGAATTAATATGACAGTATCCCATATGGATCGTTCAGATTCAATAAATATTTAATAATATTATTATTAATAATATCAGTTGTGATCAATGTATACAATGTAAAGATAATCATTAAGTCAGTAAATTCCTAAAAAATCTGAAAATAAATTTAACGACAATTTTCTGTTATTGAAAAACCAAATGAGTAATTTTATATTTTATAATAAATCTCCGATCTTATATTTTAATATTGATTCCATTTATTAACTCAACGGTAACATTGGGTGAATACAACATATGGATGACAATAAAAATGAAATTCAAAACCAAAAGTGAGAGCAATGTGACAACAAATTGAGAAGCACATACACAGAGAATGACCAATCAAAAATGATTAATTGTGAAATGAATAACATCAATTCAAGTAAAATTCATGTTCATAAAAAAATGTGCAGTTTTTAGGCACGTTTCTTATATCGTATTAAAATTCTGTTGGCTTAGATTTTTGGATAATAAATTTAAGAATCGTTTCAATTAGTAATCGAAATATATGCAAGAAATTACGAAAGAAATATCACATTTATATCCATGATAACGGTTGCAAAACACCAATGAAAACATTTTATTTGCTTCATAAAATATAACTTGATAACATTCAATTCAGATAATTTTTATTTTCTTTTAATTTTTAATCATATCTCAACAATTATAGCCAAATCATTTTAATATTTAGATGAATATTAAAAACGATATCCCGTATAAATAAGCCATAATTAATTTATATAGCACATAACATGGTAGTTAGGTGTTCCTGGAAAATATCCTGTACTGAATGCGTTTCGAGATCAATGTAAAAATATAAAAATACAATTTAAAAAACGATTAATTCTAATTGGTTAAACGTAACACGGCATTTCCAGAAACATAACTATCGTGATGTAGGAAGGATAAATTTTAAAAAATCTTACATTTAATAGGTCACTGGCAGACAATCTTTTTTCGACGTCTACTTCCAAACAACAGTCGAGAAAATCTCTGAATTCAGATGACATATTCTGAGCTTCTTTCACTTCAGGTTTTCCGTTAGTGGCAATTAAATATAGAGCTTTGAGAGGATTTTCGTTCAGATATGGCGGTTCACCATCTAACATTTCAAGAGCCATGATCCCCAGAGACCAAACATCGACCTTAGGCCCATATTGCTTCTTGGTAACAACTTCCGGTGCCATCCAATAAGGAGTGCCAACCATCGTTGTTCTTTTGGTAAGATCATTACTTAACTGAGCACAAAACCCGAAATCTGTAAGTTTCACTTGACCATCGAGACCGAGAAGTATATTATCGGACTTGATATCTCGATGAATGACATGTTTTGAATGCAAAAATTCTAATGCTTGCAAAGTTTCCCGACAAACGGTAGCGATCTGATTTTCTTGCATGAACGCCTCAGTGACGACATCAGTGAGAGATCCACCATCAAGGTATTCCATGATAACCCAAAGCTCTTTGTTGTCATCAACCAAGTAACTATCGAGATAATTGACGATGTTTGGATGACGATGGGCTCGCATTACCAGAATTTCATTAACAATTAAATCCTTTTTCGGTTGACTAGCTAAAGCCATTTGTTTAATTGCTAATGGTTGCCCGGTAGCTTTGTGAGTGCTACTGTACACTACTCCTGATGCTCCTTGGCCAACTTTTTCATCGAGAATATATTTATCCAATGGGTCACCAGCAGAAACGACCAATTTCAAACGATCAATAACTTCTTTATCTGATACTTTAACTGGCTTCGATCTAGTACGAGGAGCACTACTGGATTTTTCTGTTGGAGATGTAGCCTTAGGAGTTGTAGGAGATTTCTGTTGCTGCTGTGTGCTAGAAGAGGAATGATTAATTCCAGATTGTGGTGGAGTGTCGAGAGCGACTCCTTCATCTGTATCATTATCTGGGGATGACGACGCTTTACTTGGCTTATGGTTATAATTTCCTGTTAACGGAGAAGAGCCAAGTTTCGAAGATTCATCTCTGTTTGGTCGTTCGTTAGTACTATAAGGAGATCCGTTAATTGGAGTATCGTCTGCAACTTCATCGTGCAAAGACAGACCGCTCTGAAAAGATATCAGATATTCAATTATTAAGTTAAAAGTAATTTAAGATTTTTCTTTAGCCGTTATTTATCTGATATTTCTGTAAAACTTTCAGTTTAACTATATACTATATGCTAAGTGTCAGCCTGTTAAATATCAGGTAAATAGATAAGGATCAAACGCTTATGAAATGAAATTATATGAAAACATTAATTCACATATGGATATCGAATGTGAAAGCAACTTTACATAAGATGTACATTTTTAGAGACAGAAACACATATACACCTCAAAAAACATTTATGATAAAATTCATCCTGATCGATTAGGCATTTGATGTATTAGCATTGGGAAAATTCGTTATTCAACAAAATATACTTATTGAATAAGCAAAAATCTATTAACATGACCGATCAACAATCGTAACAGAAAGAACCTTTCAAACCTTATTAGTTAAATAAATGTCATGGTCGAGTTACTGAGATACCTCTTTTCGGGTTGTAGCTAGTTGAAGTCCTACCAGAGTTGTCAAAAAAAATTCACAATATTACACGATTTCATGAAGTTTATGGGCAGTTTTTACTCACTGTTATTAATCAATCATCCATATAATTTCTTTTCAATTAAGTAAAAATCATAATTTATAGAATAAAAATTAATGTTTGGTTGATTTCAAATAGATAAAATCAAATTAATTCAAATAAAAATATAAATAAAATTCACAGAAAATCATTTTTTAAGTACTGATGCTTGTTTACATATAATTATAGCTCGGACTTAAGATTTGGCACGATTACTTGTAGACACTTTGATTAAAGGTATGTGGTGTATTGGAATAAAACCAAAATAAATTGATGAAAATAATTTGGCTTAGAAGTACTGCAGCGAATGTAAATACGGAGGCTACACACATCGACAAAAATAATTATTTATATAAAAATATTACCCATAATATGACATCACACAATACAAACTGATTTCAATATCAATAAATTTTATAATATAAATGTTAAATTTATTATTTCATAATATATACACATTTCAATCTGTGACCATTTGTTAAAAATACAATAAATATAAACAAAATACAGAATTTCCAGATAACTTCTCTATGAAAATATTGCACTAAAAGGGCATCGGTAAATGACCAATACGATTTGAATTAGTCATCATAAAACCTGTGACCGAGTGTGTGTAAGCGTATTTTATATTTGCTCTACTGAAAAAACGGTATTTTGGTAAATGCGAGAGAGAAAGAAAATGATTTTTCAATCGAACATGCTTGTCTATCTTCAGCTGAAATAAAAATACACACTTGCACAATTATTGTACAACATAAACACAACCATCCAAATTGAAGTGAAGGGAACATAATTCTCTTATAATACACGCGCATACACACATAAGTAAACCGATGCCAAATAAAAAACCAATATTTTGTCTTGGTTGGTGCTTGTTGGAAAAAATAATTTAGCGAAAATAATATTCAAGGTAAGATATAATCATCATACATCAATGATAATAATAAAATCACTGAAGTCAGATCATTTATCATCCCATTTGCAGATGTTACTGGTAATGATTATCAATCATGAGTATTAAATAAAATTAAATTTTCTAACATTGGTGATTCGATAAATTAATAATTTGATAATAATATCTGAAAACGAAACGAGGGAAATCTTAAAAATAACAATATTACTAAAAATAGAATCGTAAAAAATCGAATTTCATCGGCGCAATCAGATTAGGAATGAAAATTGATGATTGGATGATTTTAAATAGATAAACACAAAAATAACGACCAGCAAAAAACACTGTAAAGAAGCTGAGTCACAATTGATGAAATTAAAAGCAAAGAAAATCTCACCGATGAAGACTATATTTAAAAATATATCCCGCGGAAATGCTCGATAAAAATTAATGGAATATATAGAAAATCAGCACCGAATTCGCAGACATTATCGATGATATCGAATTGATGGGCAAGAATTTCATAAAATAAACAAAAAACTGAAAGTATTTTACCGTGAGTTTTATTGCGACAGTTACAAGTGGATTTTGATATGAAGAGGTTGGGAAAAAATGGCAAATATCAAATTTAAATGCTACCATATTAATAAAAATATGCGATTTTTTAAAAATTTTTGGGTATCCAAATAATGACATTAATAATGTGAAGATAAAAATAATTAAGTGGAGTTTCATGTGATCGAATACGAACATCGATTAATCGAATCTGATAATAATAATCTGGCCATGACCAATGGATGACGTAATCGATATACATTGTTGAATCATAATATTGGAAGAGAACATTTCTCATCAACCAATTGGTATCAGACGAACACAATTGATTTCAATGGGTTGTGTAATACGTGTGATGTAATGTGATTTCCATAATCTTAAGCCGTATTAAGCCAGTCCAAATGAAGAACAATGTAGACAGATTGGCATTTTTCGATTTGATAAATGTTAATTAGTGGCTTAGTTAGATACATCGATAAAACTCAGTGATTTTTGACCTGTCGCGAACAAAACTCGACAAATCTCTGCAACCACTAATAATTGAGGACCACCCATTGAAATGGCAGCAGCACTTTATTCGAGTCACAGTTTGCCATGACTGACGCAATAAATTCTAATGATGGAAGGAGCCCACAAAATGGATAAATTCAGCCATTAGTCGACCAAATGAATGCAATATAATGATTGGATTTTGTGGGCAACCAGACAACGGCTATTGATGATCTATTCAATTGACATTGGACGAACTTCAGCGTTAAATTCTTACAACACAGCAGGAAACCAAAACAAGCTGCTGTTGATTCACACAATTCAACGAGTACGTCTAGTCATCGTTAGCAACACACTCACATGGCGGTACATAACTGCAATACGCATACACAATCGATTGTCATCAAAACCAATTCGACACGGATACAGCGCAACGAGGATGTAATTTTGTCATTAACACATTAGAGAATTTCCCATACCGTACTAACACACCAACACATACAGAGATGAACACACATGGATGGAACCGTTGTGATTGGACAGCTCACATTACAGACACCAACAGCAATGCAGTAAAATCTTAATTAAAAATTCAACAGCGATGTTAACAATGGTTGATAAAATTCACATTTAGCCTTGTTGCCAAATAATACAATAGTACAAATATTTTTCAAATAATTTGTTTTCTGTCGAAAATGGAAAATATTATCGCAATAAATAGAACCTGTTTTATATTATATTAAAAAATCATCACTTACGGCTAATGAAGATTCTATAAATCCAGATGATGATTCATCATTTTCTAATTGATTTCCATAACCGCTCGAATCAGCTATTGATGAATGGTTTGTAGATTGACCGCTGATTCTCCAATGACCAGAACCATTTCCAATAGCATCCTGTGAGCCATTTAATGAGCCCGGTTCGTATTCTAAGCTAAATAAACTATCTTCTGATTCTTGATTGTGTTGAGACTGTGAACGTGGTGTGGGTACAGATTCTGAAAATAAATTATTGATTTCTTGTTATTTACATGAATCATATACATACCAGTAGATCCACTGGAACCTTAAGAAAAAAGAAAAGTTAATTAATAAAATGATAATTTCATCATACTTGTTGCTTGAGACATGTGAGTCATATATTTTTGTTTTGACTTAGCAGCGTCATTGAAACATTGCAAAACTTCCATTATTACTTCAGGATTCTTTTCTTGATCAATTTTACTAATATTAGATGCCATTAACATAGAACTCCATGCTGAAGGAAGGCCCTTGATTAAATGCCAAAATAATTCCATTTCAATAATTAGAACAAAAATTACATTGATTTGACCTGTCTGAGCATCAAACTCTACATGGAGTTCGTGACTTACACATGTAGGTGCTGAGATCTCTTGAATTGGATCTGGAGATTTACGCAAACGAAAAATTTTTACTACAAATGCAATGTTATCATTTCATAAATGATTTCATAATTACTTTTCTTTTTCTTCTTTTCTTTATCTGATTTTGGAAGTAATGGAAGTGGCTTTGCAGGCGGAGCGTCTTGACTAACTTTCTCTTTCTTTTTACTGAGTTAAAATTTCTAAATAATGCACTATGCAAAAATAGAACATACAGAGTACTCGATGATCGAGTGGGAGGTGTAGGGGCTAGCTCAGTATTCTTATTTAAAAACATTTTCATAATAAGCTATAAATCATTAATAATAATTAAAATGATAGATTTTAGAAATATTTAAAATGATAAATTTGTTTATTAATCATCATATATATTTTAAAAACAATTCAATGATAAACACATATATTTATACAAAATAATTAACTTAAACAAATAAATATATTATTGATATGTAGCTTATTAAGTTTTCTGAACATCGAATTCGTTTTTTATCTGGCTTATGAAAATAAAACAGTAAATATTTACTCTATAGCAAAAACATTAAACCTAATAGTATTTAATGAATTATCGAAATGCAGTTCTATATAAAATAAATGTAAATCTACAGTATCAACTACGTAAATAAATGAATTATTTTAGATTTTAATTTTAAATCAAAAACTAAAATGAAATAATATTCGATATATTATGATGTATATTAATATTTAAATGTATAATTCGTAACATTAAGTTAAATTAACATAATATTCAAAGTATTGTAAAAAATTTTAAGTAATTATTTTAATTTCTTATTTATTATTGTTCCAATAATCATTTTATATTTTAATTTTTAATGTTTTCAGACAAGCGTATCAGCATAATTATTTCGATAATCATTTTAAAAGAACTAGTAATATTACATTATTAAAAATGACAGAAGTTGATGAAATCAATTAACAATCTAAGATAACACTAATTTTTAATTAACGGGTTGAGTACAAAGGTCATAGTATAGTTATCGAAAGCTTATGAAGATTCATTACAAATGGTAAAAAATCACTTGTAATAGCGATGAAACAAATATTATACTCGAAATTTCGTTTTATAACTCAGTTTTATCTCTTTTCAACATTCTAAATGTTTAGAATTTTACTTAGACAGAAGCCACAGAAAAAATTATTATATGAATGTTTATTGTAGAATTTTCTTTTATTTTTAAACATTTTATTGGGTTGTCGTTAATATACTAGAAATAATATCAATTTTTAATTTTTTAAGTACTATTGGAAGAGTAGAAATGGTTTATTTATAACCCGCATAAAAATATTCAATAAAAAATAGTAATATATTAAATAATACCCAGAATTATAACCCCTATGGTAACTGTCAATAATTAAAATAATAAGAAAATCCTCATGACAATTAATATTGAGAAAAATTGCTATTATTTAGATAAGGTATTAAATAATCTTTTTCTTTCCAGAATTTATATAAAATACAATAGAATAAAATCCACTCAAATTGAAATGTATCAATAAGCCAACAATACATAAAGTTTGCCACTATAAGAGACCATTAGCACGTAAAATTTTCAACCATTGAAGATGGAATTTGATAGGAAGGACATTATCCAATTTGAAGTCATTTGTTCAGTGGTCGTTGATGTTATTTACCCGGTAACCCTATTGGTGGGAAGAGTATAAGATTAAAATCATCCAGCCATTGGTAAAAGTAAGATACGTTATTGTAAAATTTTCGTTACATATATCATGCGTATAATCTTCCTTTATATAAATCAAGTCTCGTCCTTGATCAAACGTTTTACTCATTTGTGGGACTTAGTAACCAACTTCTTTAGTGTATCAGTATTTGTCGCAAATTAATTGTTTTGTTGTTAAATTGTGGATTGGTGTCAATAGTTTTTATAAAACAGCAATTTTTCATATTAGAGAAATAGATTTCATTTCACATTTTGATAAAATATCATCATCGAATTAAGTTTTTGTTTGTAGCAAGTTTATTATAAAAGAGACTAATAATATAAGCAAGGAATGTATAATTAACAACCTGCGAATATTATTGAAGATTATAATTTTTGATAAATACGTTAAACGTCATCATACGAGTATTAAAGTCATCGAATTGAAACAAAAACAAAATTATAAGGTTATCAAATCTCCGGGAATTGATTAGATCATCGATTCCAGTATACTGTTAGGATTCTCCTAATTTTTTATTATGCTGACCATCAGGAATGATTCCATTCTTATGATTCTCCTCTTTAGAGTTCTGTAACCTTAATGGATCGCATATTCTGTTTGCATTGAATTGATATTGTTTATCTGCCATTATTGATTTCGTACATTGATTGTAAGTTGTAAATGTTATCTCTTTATTGAATTTTTGCTTAATGTGTTTTATTCAATGAGACTAATTGTTACTTTCCATCTTAAAATCTTTACAAAATAAATGAAATGAACTACATTGAAATACAAAATTGTGATACAACATTAGCAATTGATCAATATATCGATAATAATAATAATAATAATAATAATAATAATAA
>JBBMOY010271115.1:0-12177 GCA_037951405.1 Platydemus manokwari | reverse complement strand
GAATTTAAGATAAGGTGAAGATTAAAGAGTAATCATTAAGACTGTTTATAAACGATAGTGCAAATCCTTCTGATTATATTATACTTATTGATATCTTTTACAAAATGCGCATTTATAATTTGAAAATTCTATTTGTATTAAACATCGACAGTATTTAACATAACACTTCAGATTGAAACTGATAGTTCTTTGATTGTTCTCTATTATGATTTTCTCTTTACTTTCATATCTTTTTATATGTTTCTCTTTTGTTCTGTCTCTTTTTTTTATTTTTTGTTTCATATTTTTGTTTTTTATAAATGATTTGTATTGATAGCTCCTATGCATGCTTTACTGTGTCGCTGAAAGATCTATATTCATTCAAAATTTGACCTCTGCTACACAAACATTATTCCTTTATGCATTTGGTATTAAATTTCTAGAATTTTAGCCCACTCTTTAACTTTGTATTTCTATAGAAACATATATTTCTGTTTTCCCTTTTAACTGATGTATTTATTATTTTATAAAATTATAAAAACAATCTCTTTTCAGAATTCATAACATTTCCAAGTTTATATTTATCACCCATTCTCCGTGCTTGTATCACAAAACAGTTCTATCATTTCTCATTTTTAATTGATGGTGTAAGCCGCTACCCAATTATAAGAAACGCATTGAAAACGAACTGATAACACTCGACATTGCATGCTACTTTAAAGACAATTATTTAAATAAATAAAATTTAATACCAAATTAAATTCAACATAAATTTAAATTCAATAAAAATTTAAATTCAAAATAAAATTAAATTCAATTTAAAATCAAATTTAATACAACATTAAATTCAATATAAAACTTAATTCAATATAAATTAAATTCTATACTAATTCAAATTGAATTCAATTTGATATTCTCACATACATGATTTTATTACTGTTATTGTTATTATTATTATTAATTGTTTTTACTATTTTTATATTTTATAAACGAATTGAGAGATTCACCGTAATATTTTGAGCAAAAGAACCTTTTATAAATATTTTTAACATAATTATTTAAAATTATTTGTAAATTTATAATTTTAATCTTATCTAAATATGAATTATTTATACTATTCTAAAATAAATCTCACAATTATTGTGATTTTATATCTCAAAGAATGACGAAATCTAGTAAATCATCTTGACTTATGATTAATTTTGATTAACTAAATTCTATTTATTAACATTTATTTGGTGCCTTTCCTTCTACTCTGTTTGAAAACTGCCATAAGGTCCTTCGCTACATTTCATTAACCATGAATAAAAATCCATTAATGAATTTCTCGGAAATTAAAACACTCAGATCCCTCTTGATATAAGAATAGTTTACAATTAAAATACAAAGAGAACCTGTTCCAGAAAATCAAATAATTTCTCTGCAAACATTTTGAATATCATATTAACATAAAATACCGTATATTACGTGTATTAAGTCCTTTAGTTTTTGCAAAGCAATTCAGTATAAATTCCAGAGGTGTCAAAATAGGTGTAGTCAACACCTTGACTTGCTGGATAAACCATTAATGCATGTGATTAGCTAGTTTTCTGCCGTTATTCAGCTGCTTTATGATGCTACACAACAAATTATTATTTCAGCTAGCAAATATGTGTGCAAATTTTTGATTCCCGTAAAATGGCTGAAACGCGAAATTCCTATACTACAAGATACAAGCTAAAAGTGGCTGAATTTGCCAAAATTGACTATGAGGATGATGCTATTTTTGCCCAAAGTGATTTCCGAGACACTGATGATGAAGAAATTAAAAAATTAGGTACAAAGCTGGTTAATCAACACGTGGAAACAGAAGATATGTTGGAGAGTGAAGAAGAATTTCATGGTTTCTATGACGAATTAAGTAATTGAGTTTTTCTAAAATTTTTGATCTAAAAATGAGGGGGATTTTAAAAGATGTGGGGTCTTAGTGCACGTGATGTACGGTAATCAATAATTATTTATTGAACTATTATCGATAATTTATAAATTTATCTAAAATGAAAATAAACCCGAAACACTATTTCATAATAAAAGTTTAAATAAACCTTGTGTTAAATAGCTGATAGGTCTAATTATCGATTGTGTCTATCGAGTATTTAGTAGATCACTGTTAATTAATGGATGTCCCTTGATATTATCTGAATTCAAGAAGATCATTTCGAATCTGAAAAACATTACCAAACAAAGTATTGATTGTTCTGAGAATAATAAGAATTTTTAAATTATGATTTTAATCTGCAATTCCATATCTTCCAGTAAGCACTTTGATAGTACGTATTTAATATAATGCGATATACGGTTGTACTTACCAGTCTTTGTGTCCATTATTATTTATAAGTGATTTGTCATTGCTGAGAGCAATAACCAGAACTTTGATTTCAATCAATCTTATTGATTATAAATCAAAATTATCATAAAGTTTCTTTACACACAAATCCAAATATATTAATGGTGAACAATCGTAACATAAAGAGAACATATGAAAATTAAGTGATGCGAATTAAGTACTGTTAAAGAATATTTCATTAAAATTTTGTTAATCACTGATTAATTAATTTAATTAATTAATTAATATTTAGCTTAAATATTATATAATCAAACTCAATCAAATTATCGTTAATCGATAGTGCTCAAATAATATCGATATATTTTGAATTTAAACTAATAAATTGTATTCAAAACAGGAGATTTCAATCAGCTATCATTCTAGAAATAAAAAAAAAATAACACAACTATTGGTCACGCATTAACAAGCTCGAAATCCTCCATCAAGTAACAGAGTAACACCGGTAATCAAAGCGCTACGATCGCTTAATAAATACATGATCACGTCTGACACTTCTTGTTCTTTACCGAATCTTTGTAAAGGTGTTCTGGATAGAAGTATATCTCTGATTTGTTCATTGTATATGACCCGGTCACCAAATTCATTTTTAATTACTGTTGGATTGACAGCGTTCACTCTAATATTATGTGGACCGAGTTCTAGAGCCATGGTTCGAGTTAGTGAATCGAGAGCAGCTTTGGAAGCACAATACAAAAGTGCCTCTGGATATCCCATTGCTGATGCTAAACTCGATACATTCACAATGACGCCGGGAAAATTTTGACTTTTCCATTGTTTGGTAATAATCTATTTTAGTTATAAAATATCAATAAATATTATTAGTAAATACGATTTATTAACATATTTTTCAAAACAAGAAATTTATCTTAAAAGTCATTTATAAAACATTAAATTTTGAAGTAAATGATAAATAATATCTGAAATGTTTTCAATAATTTTAAAATTATTCGCTTAATATTCTAAATATATGACCCAAATATAAATGGACCCAAAATGGTCTTCACAGTCGTAAAAGTTGGTTATCGTTAGGTAGATAGATCGATAAATGTTTCTGATTATTACTTGTGATATATTGATTACAGCTTTGACATTTGTATTGAATACTGAATCAAAACCATCTGATGAGATGTCACCGAATTGTGTTTTATGAAATATCCCAGCATTATTCACCAAACAATCCACATGTCCCACCGACATTAATGCTTGATTCACTTGATTCCAATCAGTAATATCACACTTGATTGCTTCAATCTTCAAATGTGGTTTCGATTCTTTCAAAATTTCTATTTTCTCCGTAGTTCTACTAATACTAATCACTTTCGCACCGCATTCCGTCAAATTTTCCAATAAATTATACCCGATTCCTTTCGAGCCACCTGATAACAATATCGTTTTATTACTGAAATCATAATTAAGCGCCATATTTCAATTTTAAATTGCAGTAGACTGAATATGATTTCAAATCATAGATTAAAATGCGCGTATTTGAAAATTATTTGGTAAAACAAATGTCGATTTGCTGATATATTTATTGGAAAACTGATCCATTTATTTATCAATTGCTTGGGTTATTTTTTCGATAAGGATTAAAAAATCTAGAAGACCTCGGAATAGAATATGGTGATTTCTCATTATGAGGATTATTAAAAAATACGATAAATAATTGAAATTTACAGAGGATTAAAATTATTAAAAATTGAGCCAAAATATATTTTTTAAAAATTATTTTAAAATTTAATATGGCATATTAATATTTATAAAAGGATCTTGCTTAAAAAATACTGTTAAACGCTCAGTTTTAAAATTATTAAACATAAAATTTAAAGCTTTTAAAATAAAATAAGATGTAATATAAAAATGAGAGCATTTTTATATTTAAATTAAAAATGAAGACAAATCAGATGGATATAAATTTAAATTTAATATTTAAAATTGATTTGAAAATTGTTGTATTGACGAATTGATTTTTTGTTTTGTTGTAAACATGACTTTTGATTTGAATATCAAGAATGAAGAAATTTTGGCAACTAACACTCATAATTGGGATTAAAATATGAAAATGGTCTTAGATATTAATACTTTTTATAACAATTTAAACCCAGTTAAAAATTATTCTTTATATGTTTTCGATACTGTGTCTTGAACATATAATCTTTATATGGGATGATATTATAAATAATGTATGCGATTTGCTATATAAAATTAATGCTGATTTACATTTATCTCCAGATAACTGGTATGAGAAATATTATTTGGTTATTATAATGTTATATATGACTCAGATAATGATTCAAGCTTTAATTCGGGTAATAAAATAATGAAATCATAATAATAGCTATTATAATAGCTAGCAACATAAAAGTAGATAAATACTACGTATAATAGGATGCGTTTTTCATATTAAATAAAGTATTTAAATGTTTCACAGATAAAAGGATGATATAGTTCTATTGAATTCAAAAAACATCTCGATTTATTTCCCCATAAATAACAATTATGCTAGCAAAGAATTTGGATTAGATGGTGTTGGTAGGCAGAAATCTCATAAATTTACTTATCAAACGAGAGCCATGATTTTGAAAACCATAACTTCATTCTTAACAAATAATTATACGTTAGAATTTTGTGGTAAATAAAGAAAATAATGTTTCTTCATTAAATATAGTTAATTCAGTATTCCTCTTCCTTGTCGCTAAATTTTTAGTAAGTTTAAAATTTATAATAGAAAATTCCTCATAGCTACGAGTTTTCTTAACCGCCACATTTTTTAAAACATATTTTTAATGATTTTTTTTTATTTTTGACAAGATAACGTTGTTTTAATATTAAATTTTATGAAAAATTTTTCATTGGACCTTATGTATATCAAAGCAAAAGTGTGTAAAGATAACTGTTGTTGAAAATTAAAAATTTTGAAGTACATCGAGTCTTATCCTGTATATTCAGATAACAGAGTAGCACAGGTCACGAAAGATTTAAAAACTATGTTGCAAAATATAATATTGATGGAATTTATAAAGAAATTGAAGATATGAGAAAAAACTTCGGAAATAATAAACTAAGTTTCTTTGATCATTATAATTTTATTATTGAAGCTAGATTATTAACTAACAATGATAGCTGAAAATTACAATTTGAGTTGGGAGGAATTACAGACTAAACTCATCCGCATTTGCAATTAAAATCGCACAACAACGATAGTTAATCACTAAAGACGGAATGAAATGTATAAATTGCTAGAATATTTTATTAAAAAGTTACAATTTAAAATAAACGTGACGTCTTTATCCCACGTTGAAATGATAACAATTAAAATGTTTCATTTGGATTTGATTCTGCAATCGGTTCGTAGATATTATTCAATTATTGCTGAATTGCAATGCAGATATTTAACTACTTTCACGACTTCGTCGAGCATTTTTCAGTCACTTTTTTCTAATTATTTTCGCATTAATTTATTGTTTAATCAAATGGCACGTTTTTACTATTTTCCTGTCACTCTAAAAGTTGGTTACTGAGAATTATGCCATTTGCTTGACGAAACTACCATATAGATTTTTGTTTAAAGGTCATTTCATATTTCAAACAAACTACCAATTTTTAGCTATCCTTTATTATTGTATTTATTCACTTATTATTATTATTTGTTACCCGCTACTATTTTAAAAACCACATATTAAAATCAAACTAAAAAAGTCAAGACACAATCAATCTATTTTCAATCCAAATATTTAAACAAATATTTCTAATTTTACATTAATTTAATTTTTTATAAAACTAAAATTAAATCTGAATAAAATTTGAATTAAAATTGTTTTGAATTAAATTGAAATTTAATTCATATAAAATATCTCACATCCCCCATCTTTAAAATATTTGATTTCGTAATTGTCTGTGTCTTGAATCATCTCTCATTACACTAAACTCTTATTCTTCTATCTTTTAATAACTTCTTTTTCATCTACAATCTATCTTTTGTTGTATCTTCTATTATATTTTCATTTATATCTCCTTGAATATCTTCTTTTATATCTTCTCTAAAATTTTCTTTTATAATTTACTGTCGTTGATCTTTTCAGGCTCGATTCCAGATGCGTGGTCACCATATTTGCCGCTACTATTTTAAAAACCACATATTAAAATCAAACTAAAAATAGTCAAGACACAATCAATCTATTTTAAATCCAAATATTTCAACAAATATTTCTAATTTTACATTAATTTAATTTTTTATAAAACTAAAATTAAATCTGAATAAAATCTGAATTAAAATTGTTTTGAAATAAATTGAAATTTAATTCATATAAAATATCTCACTTTATTATTATTATTATTATTATTATTACGCGGGGAACCATCCGGACAACTAAATAATCACAGACAATATGTATTAAACAATTTTGAAATAAAATGAAAATTAAATTAAATTTTTCAACAAAAAACAGGCATAAATTTTTCTAAATTTATTTAATCGCATCAACTGTTTTACTAACCCCAATTTCATGGCAAAAATTCAATCAAAATCTGAAAAATATGATTAACTTCAAGTTCAAAAATAGAATAGCAACAAATGTTACCATAAATAGTTCGCGGTGTGAATTTTAATCATTATTCAAGCAAATTTATGGTCTTTTAAAATCCGATAGGGAGCTCACATTTGGTTCCAAAATTTTTATATAGAGGGAATTGTGCAAACAGCTAGGCTTCACGTCCTTTACTTTTAAGTTTAGGACACTGTTTCTACTCTATAGAATTTTATATTATCTGCTATAATTGTAGAATTATTTCAGTTAAATATATTTTAATGTTTTATTTTATAATAAGTGTTTATATTTTATATATTATTCTCAGTATAACCCGGGGATTAATTTTTGAAAATAAAAATTTAAAAATAGAAATGCTGATCTGAAGAAAATTCTATCAAATAATCAAAACGAAGCAATAAATAAAATAAAAAGCAAAATAGTTTGAAAATTATGAAAACCTGTAAGTAAAAAATATTACTTTTAAAAGAAAAATGAGTAGTTTTGTCTTCTTCATGCTGAAGATCAAAAATCAAAGCACAAAAATAGTAACAAACTCAGAAAATAAACTTTATAATATTTTACATTTTGAAAAATACAATACAAATAATTATCACACAAAATAAACTCTTTTAAATTAAAGAAATAGAACAGGAATAAGTGGTACATCAATTATTATATTGAACATCATTAAAAGCAATAATCGAGTATCATTAAATTATTTTTTTAATTATTAAGACGATAAAACTGCACTTAATTTCAACAAAAATAATTCAGTGATAATTTCTAAATTATTTAATGATAAAAAATTAAAATGTAAACTGATCGGAAATCATTTTATTCATTAAAAACATAAACGAGTTGAATTTCAAACAAACTGTCTTTAATATTTACGAGAAAAATATATTGATTTTATTAATTAATTAATCAGAAAATATAATTAATAAACCCGCAAAATAACACATAATAAAACAAAATAAATTTTTATTGATCATATCGATTATTTATAATTATTAATTATTTTTTTATAATTTTTTTTTCCCATTTAATATTTTATTCAAAGATTTTTGCTTTCCTCTCTCCATCATATATAATGCTACGTCTTCTGATATATTCTCCATATCAAAATTAAATTCATAAATAAAGATTCTTTTGAAAAGAGTGTACTTACAGTTAACAGTAGATACAAACTTCAATGATAAAATACCAAAAAAACTAACTTTTCTTCCATAACACACAGATAGGTAAATCAAATTTCACGTTATAATTAAATTTATTCGACGAAAAAAAATGTTGATACGGCGAGAAATGTTTGGTCAACATGAAAGCGGCTACTTTATTCATGGTTAAGTAATCCTTGATAACTGTCGCTATGACAACGTCTTTAAGTTCATTGAAAATATTTTCAGCTGTTGATAAAGCTTCCAAAACATTGTCCAAATCAATCCTGATCAAAACCAAACTTTTCTTATTGATCATGGGAATCAAATCGTCGATTTCTATTGTTTGCATCAAATTTTGAATTCTATCTCTTCTACCGATGTAATTGCATATCAACACCACACGACTATCCAAACCATTGGCAATCAATGATTGTTCAATTCTGACGATTTTGTTTTTGTTTGAATCGATCGAAATAACTCTATTTCCAAGACCAGCAATACCGATTGTAAATATGCCATCACCACAACCGATATCGATCAGAATAACATGCCTGTTGATTTTCATAAACTCCGTGAACCGAGCCAACCAATAGCTGTCGAACGAATTGGGTTCCGGAATCAAATTGAGCTGTTTTGAATGGGTTTTATCACTGAATAAGATCAATTTTTTCCCATTGTATTCCAATAGAGATTTGTGGAAGTTGTGATCGATTAATTTCTTGATGATGATATTTGGTGTGTTCGATTTTCTGTAACAGAGATAGATAAGAAATAATACAAATGCTAATCCGATGATATAGCAACAATTTCTGGTTCGTCTCATTTGTTAAATATCAATACAGTTCAAGTTAATCGACTGATGATCTTGAAACAACCAATAAATAGAATTGTTCACAAATTGCAAAGCATATTTAACATAAATAAATGACCAATTAAGCCATTGTGAAAGCATTAAAAACTATAATCACAGTACGTTTAATTCAATTGGGTCTCAACAAAATTCTTGATACAGAAGGCCAGTATTAAAATGCAGACATTGCTTCGCTTTAAAACGTCAATGATAGTAACGAGAAGATAATTTTTAAGGAAATTGTGTGCACGGCATATCTGACATTCAATAAAATATCTAAAATCGAATCGAATTCGTTTTTCTAAAAATTGTTCTACATTTGATTATCAATTCGAAATTATAAGAATTCATC
Source organism: Platydemus manokwari (assembly GCA_037951405.1). Taxonomy (NCBI): domain Eukaryota; kingdom Metazoa; phylum Platyhelminthes; order Tricladida; family Geoplanidae; genus Platydemus; species Platydemus manokwari. The sequence goes on along the minus strand of JBBMOY010271115.1, from coordinate 2,924 downwards.
AGTTTCGAATCATTTTAATCGTTAATATTTATATAATAATACAATGATCAGTGATGATTGGAGTTGAGATCGTAGATTCGAAACAGTGAAGTCAACTGTTGGATTTGAATTACGGTTTGGTGAAACAAGTTTCATCGGATGAAGCTTTTAAAATGTTGACAACATTGATGTACGACCTACGTTATAAAGTTTTGGGCAAATACAATTTTGTTGAATAAAATGGTACCCAACCCTATAGAAATCAATAACCCAGTGAATACGATATTTTCTTGAGTAGCAGACTCTGAAAAAGTCTATCATTATTGTAATTCTATTTTACACATTTATAATATAGGCTTTATATTGTGTCATTTGAGCCTCAATGTATTATTCATTAAAACAAATATGGTTCATTGGTTTCGTTTGTTGGTTTTCTATGACTACCAAATGAATGTATGGTCTCTAACTTATAGTTTGTAATAGACTCATCGTAAAATGCAAATGCTGACTTTTTTTAGTAACATGATCTATCACAACAATAATACAATTTATTATAACTGATTATTATATCTTCTGTCCATTATCTGTTTTTAAAACAGAATTGTATGATATACTTGTTTGTATCACATACAACCCATTATAGTCATTGTTATTTTAAATATGGTTTATTGTTTTGATATAACGTCTTCTCTCAACATTGACAATATGATATATCACACACCAATAATTCTATTCAATAGTCTTGTTATTTGACTCCTTTCTATGTTTCCTGATTTTATGTTTCATCTCAGATCTTGCATAATCTGCTACGTTTCTTTGTAATATGTTCATCTAGCTTTGTCTCACCAACTGTTTATTATTATTATTATTAATATTATTATTATTGTGAGGATATCAAATTGAATTTATATTGAATTTAGTTTGATATTAAATTTTATTAAATTTGTTTAAATAATTTGAATAGAATTGAATGTCGAGTCTTTTCAGTTCCTTTTCGATGCGTTTTTATAAAATAGTAGCGGCTTACATTTATTATTATTCTTATTCTTCTTATTATTATTGTTATTGTTAGCCGCTACTATTTTAAAAGCCACACATTAAAATCGAATTAAAAAGTCAAGACACAATCCATCTATTTTAAATCCAAATATTTAAACAAATATTTCTAATTTTGAAATTTAATTCATATAAAATATCTCACAATTATTATTATTATTATTATTATTATTATTATTATTATTATTATTATTATTATTGTAAAAATGCTGATGAGGATCAATAATCATCCAATCACAACACATGCTCATGGCACAGTGTGGTATGAAAATATTAATGAATTAGTTATGGTATCAGCCAGTGTGCGAATTATTGAATAATGGATTCAAGGTTAAGAAAACAAACAGTGATACAGTGATATAATAAATAAAATAATGCCATGAATTCTGATGGTTAATACTCCATTGATTTGGTAATTATTAACAATGGATTATTTGTGATAAATGGTTATCAATATTTTATTAACATTTTCACAATGATTTATAAAACAGCATTATTAAACGGTAAACTATAAAAATCTGTTATAAATATACGATTTGTTACATGGAATCATATCGATTAGAATATACACAGAAAAAAAAAATATTTCACTAACCTTTGAATGAAGTCAATGAAGAAAACCAATTGGTGCTACTCGTGCATACTAAAGTACAAATATGCGATAATGACATGGAATTGAAGATGAAAATATCCCGATTTTTTTGACAACAAAATATAAGCCGGAGCTTGGTATTGACAGATTCGTAAGACTAAAATTTATTTTTAATTTATTAATTAATTGATTGTATTTATTTATAACAGGAAAAGTTTAAATTGACAAAGAATAATTTATGGTAACATGTACCGCTATTCAATGCCTTTCCAAAATAAGGCACCCACGGATAATAAAAATGAACTTAAATTTGTTGTAAAGGTTATAGGGTTAAACGATGGAACCATCACCAATTTTATCAGATAATCCACCTATCTACCTGATTAGTAATTTTTTCAAATCATTAGTTATCTGGTGGAATCTATTATCTTAAAATCAATAATTCGGTAATCATTTAATTCGAATACATGATGACACATTCAGTCTCAATTTCCATCTGGGCTACGTGTACCCTAAGTTTTTCAGTGCTATTTCATTCCGCCAATTCATCATCAATGCTAAACCCTTTTTGTATGTCGCTACTATTTTATCTCCATCACAAAGAAATTGTTATAATTCTACAAAACTAATAACTGTCCACAGTTCACGAGACGACACAATATTTCACAATATCGTACAATCACTAGTATTACCAACTCTAGAATATTCAATATAAAAGTGCTGTTGAGATTTAAGCATATGAGAAACGTCACCTAATTGAACAACTAGCTAATACTCCCAATAAGGTGTGTCTTTTATTTTACAGAGATTTCGATAAAGCACATATAATTAAAAGAATCAATATTATCGAAAGAGAAAATTAACAATTGAACATTTTAGATCGTTGACAACAGAAATTTTGGTCACTCAACTAATTAATGATTACAGAAACTGCAAATAATTACGTTTCAAACATGAAATTGAATAACAAGAAAATTCTTGCAGAAAACAAAAACAAAATATAACGTTATTTTAAAGACAATAGTATCTTACAAACACATATTGGATATTCATTTGAGGATTTGATATGAATTCAATGCTCCTTCCTTCACTAGCTTCCCACAGACCGATTTCTCTAAAATAATAATAACAATAATAATTATGATTATAACAACTTTTACTATTATCATTATTATTTTATTGATTATATTTATTATTAAATAGCCATATGAAGTTATATAAATACACTTTATAGCAATTCATTATTTTAGTAGGGCGCAATCAGAACCTTACCACAGTTTCGAGATTCTCCAACAAT
>JBBMOY010270004.1:0-12178 GCA_037951405.1 Platydemus manokwari | reverse complement strand
CACCATTAGTAAATCGATTTAAAATTAAAACATTGTATTATTCAATTTATTCAAACAACGATATTTCTATAAAGAAGTACATTAGAACATTTATTATCGAATAATGAATAAATAAATTTAAAGTATATTTTTTCATTCAGAAAATGGATCCGATTATTTGTTTTTATTTCATGAAATTTATTTTCAACCAAAGGAAAAGAGAGTTTGATGATTAAACCATCGATAACCTCAACCGGCGGTTGATCGATAAACATTTTTCTCACTTCATTCTATTTAACAGTTTCAGATTAGTTTTGAATCCACCGTTAAATAATTCGCGTATTGGTAGATTCAAACTCAGTCATTCAATCATATCGCCATGCTATGCCACAGTTATTTCTCTTTCTTATGTAAGTAAAATTTCAAATATTTATTATTATTAATGAGCCTGTGAAAATAATTTAAACAAAGATAAATAATGAAATTTATATTTAAGACTAAGATCATTATTAATGAATTAAATAAAAAATACAAACATTGATTTACATAAAACTTAAATTTAAGTTTTTTAATTCTTTAAATAAATACAAATTCCTTTGGCCATAATTTCAGGGAATAAAAGAAACATTTCTTAATATAAATTAATATAAAAAACACACTTCGGATAAATAAAAATAGATGAAAAATTGATTTTAGTAAAATTTTTCGGGTTAAGTAAATAATTTCCAGATTTCTCAATTTCCAAAGTAGTATTGCCATACACAGTGAATAGGCATTAGAAATTGTAATTTTCACTATTTCAAGAAAAATAGAAAATAATTAAAATTTAAATTATTTATCAATATCTGCAATGTTTCTTCGAGTTGGTAAGAGCCGTGAAATTTTAAAATGATATAATGTTATAGTATAACGAGCTAGCACAATGTGGTCCTTGCCACAGTATAAATTAATAGAACGGTCAGGAGATAATTTCCTACTAGTTAGTATCAAGAGCTGATCTTATTTTTCTTTAACATACCACAATGGTTTAACCTTTGTTATTTAAATCTTCTGCTGTACAGATTTTCATAAATAACCAAAAATAAATGCTTTGAAGAATGCTGGGTTTTCTTTTGGTGTGAACCAAAACATTGGAGTCAAATTATAATCGGTTTAAGGCGGATTGTAAGCCTCTAATATTTTAAAAACAACACATTATAAACGAACTGAAAAGTCAAGACATCAAATTATATATAAATACAATTATTTAAACAAATAAATTTAATTTTATATAAATATGATTTTATATTAAATTAGAATTAAATTTTAATTAAATTAAAATTTTATTCAAACAAAATTCAATTTATTTGAAATATCTCACAATCAGTATCGGAGAGGATCTCGAAATCACCGTTCAGAAATATTTTCATTGATACTTTCGAAACGATAGCAAGAATTTACATAACAACACCAGGCAAATGGCTTGATCGAAAGAACGGTCCGAGATATGGTGGTAACAACGTTGGCATCAGAGAAACAGGCTTGGGATAAATTAATACCTCGGATAGAATTTATCATCAACGCAACATATCAAAACTCAATTCGACATTCTCTTTTTGAAATTTTGTTTGGACGACGATAATATACATTGGTTACAACTAAATGAACCAAGCCACCATGACCAGATCATCAAAGAAACGGGAAACCCGGCTAAATCAGTATCCACAAATTTAAGGAAATTTGATGCTAAAAAAAGAGGTTGTAGAATTTTTTTGGTGGGAGAAGAAGTTTTAGTGAAGAAAAAACCGTACAAGATAAAGAAGAACGGAGATCGTTATGAAAATCCTCACAGATTTTTGAAATTTTCAAGCCCACAAGCAGTTCTTGATTTCCGGACAGACAGAACCTCGAAGAATTAAGTGGCTGAAAAAGATCTCAAAAACAACCGGAAAGACAAGTTAGATAAATCTTAGATATTCGATTTGTTTAAATATTCTAAAAACCGTGGCTATTCAAATTTAATAAATTTTTTATGAAATTAAATGGTGTGTTTACTGTTCCAAATAACCAGACTTCTCACAGTGATAAGAAATACTTTGTGATGTGAAATTTATTAACCCGATTAAATAATTGATATTCATTAATTTTTCCCCAATCGATAAAGAAATACACAAAATGTCCAAAAATCTTACCTGGCTTGAATGACTGTTACATTTGAAAATGAACATCAAATCTCCCGTCACTATTGGGTGATTGAAGAATTTCCTATTATTACATTTGTTAGAATGGGCCCAGATTCTTTGGCGACAAATATAAACGCAAATAATCGATAACGACAGACAGAGAATCATGATCAAACTTAAGGCAACACCCAGTATTATTTGTTGTCGATTGGAATGGCTCAAATAAATATCATAATGATTAACTGAAAAATAATGAATGAAATCAATAAAAATCTACAAAAAAATTCAATGAAAAAATCAAAATTATTGATTTTAAGAACGATAATGAAAATAAAATGATCAAAAACCATTCATTCAAATTCGCATAGGCCGCAAATAAGTGTACCAATAAATGAATTCATTGAAATTTCAATTTATTGTTTTAATTATTCAATTACCATGCCGACAAACATTGATTAGAACACCCAACTCACGTTTGATTAGAAAAATATTTTAAAATCAACCAATGACAGCTTGAGTTTGTTCTATTATGAGATAAAGCACCCTGATCAAGAATAACATTTCCATACCATTTATTTATAATCACATTTACACTTTCATAATTGACGATAATAATTATTATCTATTTTTATTCACAGGTTTCTATTAACAGATCATTTTTTTTCATGATTTTGTTTTAAAATTATTTTATTTCACCCTTTTTGTTTAAATACAATGAAATCAATTAAATATTTCTAAAAGGAATCGCATAATAGTCTGAAGGGGAAAAGTCTGGGGAGTATGGTGGATACGGTATTACCGTAAAACCGATCTCAGCGAGCTTATTTTGAGTTAAACCTGACGCATGCGGTCGACCGTTATCGTGAAGGAAAAGGAGCTTTTCAAAACTGTTTCCAGCGTCTCTTTTCACGAATCGTATCTACAAGTTTGTCCAACTGAGTGCAGCACATTTGTTATTTTCTATCGGATACGACTTTCGTTCCAATCCTATATATCGTTTAATCGGTACCAATGATCACTTGGGCTATACAGGATTATAATGAAAATCAATTAATATAGGTTTTTAATTTCACTTGTTTAATAATTATTTTTGGAATTTTCTTTATTATAACAGTGAATTCTTGTTTTGATTTTTGGTTTTCACTCAATTAAACCTCGATGAAACTATTTAGCGGATTTAATTTCTAAACCCTAAAACAACTATTGGTATTATGAACAAGCTCATTTTTATACAGACTATCCGTGAGATCCCCATCCATTGATGATATTTCGTTTAACTAATCAAGCTGGCCTGACAATTCTCATTTTATATCTTGCTCCATATCTTACTCCATCTCACAAATATTATCATTTGACGCTCTATCAGTTGGGGATCTCATATCATCGTTGAAAATAAACTGAAGATGTCAAAAATATTGAAAAAATAGATCACCAAATCTCAATATTATATCGGGCAGAATATACGCAAAAACATTTCCTCCTTGACCAAACTCTATAATTGGCTGTAGGAGAAAATCTTATTACAACATTGATATTTATTCTCAAAAATGCAGCAATAATAAACCATAGATCGTTATAGAGAAGTTAAATTTTTTTATCAAAAAATATCAAAACGATCCATAAAATAAACTTCGTAATTCTATTTCTGTCAATTTATTAAGCTATCCGAATCGTTAGTATCTACAGATGGGTCTTTTATCTTTTTTCTAGTAAATATTATTAGAAACCATCTCGAAACATTTAATCACTACATTAATCCATTGGTACCAAATTCATTGTATCTCAAAGTCATTAACAGTAGACGATAGCACAACAATATAATATTCATCGGTAGCTATAGAGATTATGATAATCTTTCATTGAAGATTAAAAGATGGTAATGATAGTTTTGTGCAGTGTTTTTTGAAATAAAAATGCCGATTCAAATTAGTGTCAAATGATTGACCAGTTTGAATTTGTTTTAATTGTTGTTAGATTATTTCTTAAAAAATATTTATCGATTAATCTATCAATGCTCAATTCCTAGCAACACAATACATCAATATTCACAGTGCTTCAACGAGAAAACGGTTATAACATTAGTACGATCCTTGTTCAAATCATAAACAGCACAAATGTGAAAATCAATACAAAATGAGTCCATTTTTATAATTATCAATTTCAATATTCATCAGCAAAACTCAACTTTTAACTGACCATAACAACGAACAATGATTTTAATACTTCAATTCGTGACATTGGAATAAGGTCAACTCAAATATTAGAACGATTCAATGTTGCTAATAGTTACAAAAGTACAAACTTACAACGGTGGCAAGATTTGTTATCGCTTGCTAAAGTGGTTCCAGCAGGACATTTACATACAAATCGATTGCCGTGGTAGGTTTGGTTTTTCATCGGTGGAAAAGGCAAACAGATATGAGAGCATGGATTGACCTCATGCGACAGACAGGAATGAAATTTGGCTTCTGGTGCAGTTAAAAGTGGTTGAGTCAAATTGTGCAAAATTCGAATGGCTAATGGTTTGTTTACTTTGGCTAAAACGGTGAAATCATGGCCGACAGTTTTCTCAGCAGATATTATTTGATTCTGTCTCCAATCAGTCCAATAAATCTTGACGAAGAATATCATTTATTCAAACCGACACAACTCAGAAAAGGATTACCTTATTTTCGAAAAGTGCAATGGAAAACGGATGCAACAAATTGTTCGATATAACAACTTTGGCGATTGTTGGATTATTCAAATCGATATAACTGATCGATCCCGGTTTTATGTCACTCCAATAGAGTTTGTTCTCTAACAAATCAATAGCCAAATCTAGAGGTTGTCTCAGACCGCTCTTCACGAGCACTTGTCTATTTTGCATATTCATGAACATCATTTCGATTTTGGCACTGAAACCATTGGTTTCCCAAGCAATCCAGTAGATCATAGTCGTCCATGGATTGACAGCAATACCCCGTGGATTGTGGACATCTGAATGATAATGATAACATTTAAAGACTTATCATATGTCTTGCCAAATCAAGATTTATGGTGGTATACTGAACAAACGATTGACAATCAGAGCAGGTTGCGTCGACCATTTTATTAATCAGTATCAGAGATATGATCTCAAATCTATCAATCTATATCTTTCATATCATACATTCATCTATTCAACTTCACTCTAACTTATTATCACAATTGGGGCAATTGTTATGATATGATTTGTTTTATTCCATATAAGCGTATCACTCTCACATAATTTAAAAACTGGCTTCCCAATTCAATCTAAAAATTTTAAATATAAATAACTTTAGAGCTTTCCGTTTTGAGCTTTAAAAGCCAATTATAATAATAAAAAAAAACTAGACCAATCATGCCGATTTCAGTATTAACAAACCTAGAATCTCTAAATGTTTTACTTGCAATCAAAAGAAGAGTAAATTTCATTACGAAGTCCGATATGGCAATTTCTAGTAAAAAATGAAAGAGAATACCAAAAATTCATTATTAAATTTGCAAAAAATATAAAAGAAAACTCTGATCATCGAGATTCTCTGACACATGATACAAACATATATATATATATAAGATAACTAGTTATAGATAATAAAAAGAGGAAAGCTTCAAACACCTTATATATTCCCAAATAATTACCGGATTTAATTTAATTAAGGCAGTTTACATTGAAAAGTTAATCACAAAAACAATCAAAAGGAAATGGAAACGCATTTAGCGCAATTATCAATATTAACATGAAGCGCTACATTCATTTAAACGTAAATTAACGATTTCAAAACTTTTCCACCACCATATAAAGGGCAATTAAAATTCTTGGATAGAAATTATGTATTTACTGTATTCCTCACGACAACATTAGCGATGTTTAACCAACATCTAACAAACAACAGTCCAATTTTTAGGTATTATTCAGGTTTTTACTGTGTTGTTAAAGGTTTTTGATTGATTTGAATGACAAGAAATATCAAGATTCTCAAAGAATTGTTTTGTAAAACTAAATAGGCTTGCACAGATGGAAAGAACTATATAACTATATATATATATATGTGTGTGTGTGTGTGTGTGTGCGTGTGTGTGTGAGAGAGAGAGAGAGCATTTTTAAATGAAAGATTTATTTCAAATTTTATATAAAATTATATTTATTAGTTGAAATAATTGAACTTAAATAGATAATTTGGTTTCGTGACTTTTCAGTTAGTCATTAATGTGTTATTTTTGAAATTGTAGCGAGATACCTGGGTACCACATATATAGATTCGATTTTAAAAAGATCAATGAACGAAAATTATAGAAGAGAAGGAGGGCGATACTGAGACTATATTGACATAATATTAAGAAGATATAATTAAGATATAAAGAAGTTGTAGAGAGGATATTATGTAGATTTAAAACAACATTAAGAAGATAAAAGAATCAAAGTTTTCCTGTAAATAAATATGTAGAGTATTTGATACAGAGACAATTTAGAAAGTCACAGATTTTAAAGAAAAGAGGACGTGAGTTTTCAAATGAATTATATTTTTAAATAATTTAATTAAAATTTTATATAAAATTATATTTATTTGTTTAAATAATTGGATTTCTATAGATAAGTTGGAGTCTTTACTTATCAGTTCGTCATTAAAGTGTTGTGTTATGTATACATACAATTCCATTATCAATTGCACCACTCAAACCCGCTCCACGGGTCCCACATAAATCACAAGGACATCACTGGTAACCTACTCAAAAATATCCAAATAAATAAATAAATTTTCATAAAATTTCTTTCAACTAATATATTTTAAATAACGTTGTTTTTTTACATTTTCCATGTTTTTCTTTGAATAAATATTTATAATTGCACTCGATAGAAATCACTGGATCGTTTCGAGGTCTGAAAACCGAATGTTTTAATATTCCATATAACATATATTTCCAATCGCTTATTGATATAATAGAAACAATCCAATAAATTTCTCATAATCCATATTTAGATATCGACCAGAATGGGAACAATTAAAAATCTTTTACAATCAACCATAGATATCACCATAGTATTTTTTTTATCATATTTTATTAAAGGTTTAAAATAAAAGACTAAATGTTTTATTATATATTGGGTCGGTAGTTCTGGAGATGAGATCTTTATCGATAAACATTGATCGTTTGGTTAAGATTTATATCATAAAACATAGATGATAAAATACATTAACACAAGAACTATCAACCTATAAAAATACAAGAATAGAAATATTTTTGATCTAAAATTTGGCTTTCATTTATGATTGTTGTGTTTCAACTTTTATTGATTTTGTAATGGTAATAAGTTTATTGTTAAAGCACATAGATAATAGTTCTAGTATCAAATTAATACTTGAACTATTCGTCGTCACAATAACAAAACACAAGTCATCAAAACTTTGAGTTGTTGTAAAGAAATAAACAAAATCTTTATTTACTTTCTTTTTTTAATTTCTTTTACTTTTAATAGCACACGATGAAACAAAAAAAACATAGATTTTCTTTCTTTACATCGAATTGGAAAACGAAAATTATTCCATGAAAATTATGGTTCCACCTTTAGAATTAAATGAAGAAAAATCGATAAACAATTTATTACATTTAAAACAATAACGGAAAGTAGCGAAAATTAATAACCATGATATTAATCATTATCAGTAAATATAACAAAGAAAAAATCGATTATAAACAGTAAATAGTTAAAAATGATCGTCATCATATGAAAACACTTATAATTTTTGTATTCAAATTAATGTAATCGTGACAATAAGAATTTCTTTGTTGCTTTGTAATGTTAAAATTAGAAATGTATTCACTAATCAATTGAACCAATAATTTACCTTGGCTGATTAACACACTTGTAGAATTAGATATCGTATTGGTGACATAAATTTTATTTTCTCTTGCACTTGTCCAAAATAGTAGGTTTCTCAACCAATCAAAACTCAGACCAGTACAAAACGATACATTGTGATTAATCCATAATTGATTTTCAAACACAATTCTTTTCCTATCATGCTTATTGGAGTTCATGTTGACTTTCATTTCTCCAATCTCTCCGTTGGTTTGTGTGCTCCAAAATATTGTCTGAATAAAATCATTTTATAAGAAAAAATTCTCAAATAATAAATATCCATTAGGCAAAACAAAAATTAAATATCGATTATCTCATATAAAATCTATATCGAATCAACAGCTTAAAGACATCATTAGTTGGATCAATTGTCACTATTCTATTAATAGAACCATATACATAATCTCATCAGAGCAATTCTCAAATTAATATCATGTGAAAGCGCAGTGATATAAATACATCACAGACACATGGATTAATACTCTGGTATTTGATACTATTAATAGACTGACGTAAACAACCTCGACATACGAGTTTACCAATAACAGCCGAGCAATTTTATGCAAATAACATTTTTTTCTCGTTTGAAAGTATAACATTGCTAGAAATATTGACATCAATTTTCTTGTGTCCAGGTGGATGAAAAATGCTTAAAAATAAAATCCGAAAAAAAATAAAATCATTTTTTATTATAGATATTCTCGAATTTAGTCAATATATTAGATTTTAAAATGAAACATATATGCCGTATCGGATTCATTGTATAGACTACTCTGAAATAGTCTCAGCCAGGACACAACTACCTCTCAAAAATTATTTCGATTTCGAATAAAAATGTATTACTTAAATTGTATCGATATAAATGACAAAAGAGACTGATAAGGTAATTGACATGAAAATATTATACAGATATAAAAGCTAAACAATATTGATTTGAAACAAATAAATTACAAATCAAGATAGGCAACAATTGAAACATTAAAATTCGTCATCAATGATGTTGGGAATCCCAATGATATAAAGGGAGGCTGGAAGAAAATTATAAATGTCTACAAACACAGACAAAGATGATGTTATAATTTTTCGAATAAAATTCATATCAAGATGTGTTTTCGATTAATTAATCATTAAATTTCGATAAAAAAATTTCATTCGATCGATTATTGGTTGCGATTAAATTAAATATTGTTGTGAGATATTTAAAATGAATTAAATTTCAATTCTAATTTTATATAAACTCATATTTATATAAAATTAAATTTATTTGTTTAAATAAATAGACTATTGGTGTCTTGATTTTGTAGTTTGTTTTTAATGTGAGGTTTTTAAAATAGTAATGATTTTTAAAAAGATTATACATAAAAATAATCAATAAATTAACAATATGTTCACGTTTATATTCATTAAAATTCATTGAATTTTAAATCTATTCGATTTAAAATTACTTAAATGATGTCTAACATTATTCAGACTTCTCTGAGGTTTTTTTAAAAATAATCTTTAAAATTATTTTAATAATAATTTTTAAATTAATTATTAAAATTAAAAAAAAATAACAAATTCTTAAACCCAAACAATAAACAAATATTTTTACAAATCATTTTACCCGCCCAGTCTTTGTTTTACAGCTTAAATACAATTTAATTGGCTAAAAGATATTCTATCGATTTTTATTCGAATTTCTGTTCACGAAGACTGCTACAATGATCACCACTGATATCAACACAACTGATTCAATATTAAAAATATGATAAATAAAATCATAAAAACTGATTTATATAAATTTTTAAACCAATCAAATAATTTTATTCGAAATATTTGAATTCATTCGATAATTTTCGTAATATCAAAATGTTCCGCTCGATGTCTTTTTCGTTCGGTTGTTGAGATCGATTAAAATATTATTAACAAAAAGAAAAACGTTGCATTTTCCCCATCATTTGTTTTTAACAAAATTGAGGAATAAATAAAACACCTATAATCCATGTTCAGGTATTCAAAATCGATTATAGATGAACAAATAATTTCATTACAAAAACAGATTCGATTGAGAGTATTTAGAAAATTAATCTTAAGATTTTAAAATTAACATTTTAGATAACCAATTTATTGACGTTAATAAACAAACCAAAATGTACGAGAGAAAAATCACCCTTATCAAAACTTTCCAATGACAGCAAGTTATCATTTCATATCAACAAATTATTATGATGATGAGATCGACATTTATGCGCTTATAAGTTTGAAATTATAATCGAGAGCACAGAATATCAAGTACAGCTTACTTATTTTATGCAGTCACATTGGTAAATTACGCTGCCATATCAAATTATCGAGAAGTCATTAAATGTTTATAGTTATTTTTTTTTATAATCAGACTTGTAAATAAAGATAATATTAATTAGAAAAATTATCATTTGACTTAGATTTCATGTGATCATATTGTGTCACCATAATTGCAAAATAATACGTCTTCTAACATATTTTTCACGAATCAGATTCGTTCTGATGTTGTTTTATTCAGACTTACCTACAAATAACCCCGGAAAACAGAAAGAATTTATCTTTTCAGAGTCAGTGTCACAGATTCATCATCTGACTAAATTTCCTCTCTTATTTGTCTGGTGGATTTCTATTGAATACACGTCACGATGCAATAAATTTCATTTGTGAGTTCATTTTATTGCAACAACCGTATTGCTATTTGCTCAGGGAATGAGCAATTTTTTTTAATAAATTTAAAATTAAAGCTTTTACTGATAAACTAAAATAATATAATTTGATAAATCTAAATTCGAGACTTTTATGTCAATTATCCAAGGTAACCCAAATAGAATTGTTTTCAAATTTTATTATTAGTGAGATCGATTTCATTCAAACATTAATAGTACATTCTCAAAAAGATCAAAAAGTCATTTCTGTTCATGTTAATTGAACTGAATTCGGTTAATTTCACTCCGATCGAAAATTAATTCACCATTTATTATCGATCGTTAATTTATTTTGTTTAATAAAAGTTATTTTTTTATGAAATCTCTAATATTACTTTACTAAATACGGTTGACATTAGTTCACTTAATCGATCGTTATTTGGTATTATTATCTCATTAAAAAGATGTTGAAAACAATTTAAGACGTCCAACACCAAAAATACATTTAATCTAAATATTAAAACAAATTATTTGAATTTTTTCTCATAATCCTTTAAAAAATTCTTACATTGATAAACAACAATTTTAAAAATAGCCAAAGACAGATTGAAAGCTCTAGTTCGACGAATTATGACCTCGTATGAAAATATTGTTTGCTATTAATTGAGTCTAAGATATCTCATTATTTTAACTAACTTTTAATTAAATTTTTAAGTTTCTTATTAAAGCCGATTAATGATAACTCAGCGGATATCACTAATCTTCACGGAACCAACAGGATGTTAATAATCTATTCAACAAAATAATTAAATATAGAATTATAAATAATTTCTTAAATACTTAATTCAAGCATTATTTAATTTCAGCTAATCAATATCTAACATGTAGTTTTCTACAATATTGATCTCGGTCAAATTATTTCCACTTCCTCTGTTTGCTTATCTTTGATATTTCTGTTATTTACAAACCCATATCAAGATCAAGATCAAGATGTCAATTCATTTGACGAAATGTTTATTTCATTAAGATATAAAAATACACTTCATCTACATTGTAATAAATCGGATTTATAAAACCAATGCAATTCCTATGTTCAAAGTTTATAATTATAATGTTAAGCATTATATTTTCCCGATAAAATATTCATATTCTACTATTAATCCTGAAATAATATTATGTAGCTTATTATATTATCGTATTTTATAATGCTCAGCTACAAGATCCTTCTGTGTTGTGATATTACAGAAAAATGATAGACAAAGCTAACTATGCGACGAGTTTTAATAGAATTATATATTAATATAATAATTTGTAAATATATCTGAACTCGGTTAATATCATCTCATCTTAATATCAATATTCAATCAATATCACCAAGAGATTTTAGATTTTCCTTTTTAAAATGTTTAATATTATTTCAATAAAATTTTTAATTCGGTTCTCTAGATCAGGGGTCTCCAAAGTACGGCCCGCCAAGCTTACTATGAAACACACGAACATTATGACAAAATTAAGTGATA
>JBBMOY010268893.1:0-12179 GCA_037951405.1 Platydemus manokwari | reverse complement strand
GGCATCAAAAAGTGGCTCGATTCGTTCTTTGATTCAAAAGATGACCGGTTTTTTTGGGATGGCATCCACAAATTGCCGAACCAGATAATTACTGTTATTTAGTCTTTTTTCTAATAATTTTATATATTTATCACCAATATTTTGAATTAATTTTAAATATTTTTAACATAACTAATATCAGGATCTTAACATTTATCTCGGTTTGTTTTGTAATAAAGCTACTTGCCAAGTAACTGTTTGTAATTCTGGAATTTCAACTAAATTTGAAAGTCTATAACTAAAATAAATAATCCGTTTTCAATCTTTCAGTGAGTTCAAGTTCACTTTCAGGATTTAAACTAATCCTGGCGAACAAAATTCTAAAGATTTAATCGTTAATTTTGTTTCGCTTTTCGTCTCGTAAAATATTTTCTTTATCATTTATATATCTTTTTAAAGTTAATTTAATCATCTTCCAAAATAATGATCTGTTAAGACTTTCTAAAACGTAATTAATGATGTATTAAAACTTACTAAAGATCCAAATAAGTATTTTAATGGTAATTGTCCTGTAAACTTGTTTTATAAATTACA
Source organism: Platydemus manokwari (assembly GCA_037951405.1). Taxonomy (NCBI): domain Eukaryota; kingdom Metazoa; phylum Platyhelminthes; order Tricladida; family Geoplanidae; genus Platydemus; species Platydemus manokwari. The sequence continues at coordinate 11,606 of JBBMOY010268893.1, read as the reverse complement.
AACAGCCTTTCGTCTTCTAAACCCATTGTTATTATTATATAGATCTTTAGTTTTATCTTGAATACATGAAGGTAATTCACCAGTTCTTTCATTAAATTGATTTAATAATATAAAATTTAGTATAGCAGATATTTCTCATGGAATTTTTTTAAATATTTTCAATTTCATGTGTTCCTAATGTTAATTTCATTGAGTCAAATAAATTTGGAAAGAAATTATTTTCCAAAGTTATATGATGATCAAGTTGGACATTATTTTATTTAGATTTTTTAAAATTCTACTTCGATATCATGTCTTAAAAATCTATTAGTATTATCTACAGGATTCGAAGTCCATTGAGATTTAAAAATAATATCTTTAGATTCATTTCAATCGGTTATTGCAGTGGCTATGGGTTTATAACAAATTAATGGTCTTTTTAATTTCATGTTTAAATTTATAAATGTTTCAATCTAATTTTTGAATTCTTTTTTTTATAAAAATTTAAGGTAAATACTTTTCGTGGGTACACCAAGTGCTCATCGAAAATACTTTTTAAGAATTTTATATTTTCTTTATTTATATATCCTAATCTATTTAATTTTGTTTAAATATTATATAATTAATTGTGAACATTATTACATCTTCCCTTTTTATCTGCTAATAACTTTTTTAATTCATAAAATAATTCTATTGGATTGTGATGATTATTATTAATATATAGCCATTGACCTTGAAGTGGCTGATGATCCCATTGAAAAGCCATATACTGATTTATTTCTGCTATATTTCTGAGTTCTATTATATATTTAAGACGTCCTGGTTATTGTGAAGAAATTCCTGCTGTCTTTACAATCCACAGATAAGTAATTATATCTTCATACTTTATTTTATTTTAATCTCTTTTTCCAAGCATTATAAATAAAAAGATTTAGATATAAAGAAAATATTTGATGTACCAGGTGATGGTAATCAAAAAGGTAACTTCCCATTAAGTGAAGAAATTAAATATACAAAATAAAAATACAAAGATAACTTCTCTATATGAGACGAGTACTTATTAGTCAAAGAATTACATAATGAAAAGAAACAAGTTTAGAAATTTTTAAAAGTAAAGATATCTAATAATGATAATACTCACAGTGCAGATATTATTGTAATGCCTAAAAAATCTGAAACAAAAAATTGGTTTGATAAAGAATCAGACATTAGAAGTAAATATTTTTAAAAGTTTTGTGACGAAAATAACATAGTTTAATATCGTACTGAAAACGAAGCAAAAGCTGCATTTGGTGAAAAAATTATTAAAACTTTGAAAAATATCACTTGGAAACATTTTACAGCTGTTGGAAATCAGAAATGGAATAATAATTCGTAACAGAGTGTTGTAAATAAATATAATTATAAAATTCATTCTGGTATTGGTGCAAGTCCAGTTAAAGCTAGAAAAAATCCAGAAAATGTTAAAGTGATGATTTAATTTAAATGAAAAATCAAAATTCAAAGCTTAGGATTGCGTAAGAATTTTAAATAAGAAATAAAAATTTCAAAAGAAATATTTATTATCAAGGAAGTTTATACAAAAATAAATAAATAAATGAAAATATTACATTTATCCAGGAAAGGAGTCAATATAAAGTCATCAAACAAATCTAATAAAACATTCAATAAAGAATGATGTGAAATAATTTTCAAGTTAATAATCGAAAATAAAGGAAAATCGAAACAATAGAATAAAATGATGAAAATATCTCTCGAACATCACAGTTTATTATTCAATCAGATTTGATTGATCTTCGTTGTGGAGCTTTTTCCTCTGTCTGATCATGCGATAAATAACACCGATTGTTAGCAATTCATGGACGATATTGTAAAGCTCAAACACAGTCAAGATACTGGCTCCAATATAGAATCCCAGAATACCACCAACATCCGTAAAAAGATTTCGTAAATCATAACTGAAGCTTTCGACAAATTGTGTGCTTTGAAACTCTCCTGGATAAATGTGAATCTGTAAAACGAAGAGAATTAATTTATTAAGACTTTATTGAATCGGTATTAATAAGTAACGAAAAATGAAATTTTTCATAAAAGCTGTTTATGTCATAACATTATATGAAATCCTCATTTATAAATTCCAGATTTGCTCATTGAAATAAATTGGAAATGCGATACCAGTGAAAATATTCCAAGAACTTTCTTATTTTACATTTTTTCATAAATTTAAAATCCAAATCAACTTTAGCATTTCTTATTACCGAGCATTGACTAGTCAGATTAAAAAAGTCGCAAATTGTGAAGGATTATCTTATTCTAAACAAATAAAAAACCAAAATAATAATAAAATGAGAAATTTTTTTTAGTATTATTATATTTCTTCAGCCCTGAGAAATTCTTTGAATGAGAAATACAAAATAGCGATAAGTAGCCAGAGTTCTCTTATTGGAATATTCGTAATCAAAATGCACAACAAACATGCACTGCTAAAAAGTTATTAAACTAGTATGTATAAATGAATTAAAGGTTTTGTGATCAAAATAGAATAACTAATTGAATCTAAAAGATGGATTAAATATGCTATTTTCAATGTAAAGGTAAATAATATTCATTATAGAAATTAACTAACTAATTAGTCAAACTTTTCATTGATTTGTTCAGTCATCTATTGGCAAAATTAAAACTGGACAGAGATTACAGATCATAAAATTTATAATATTATTTATAAAATCAGTAAAAGCCACATAAAATACAAACCATTATCATATTTCTCTTCCATTGATTGATTCTTGTATTATTACTTTCATAACTCGTCCAAAATTCTTTGATTCCCGGTTGTTCATCCGTTGCTAATCTTCTCAAACTATTTAAATTATTGTTTACAAACAAATTTGGTCGTATTTCTGCACTATTTGCTGTAGTGACATATTCAACATAGGAACATGGTTGTGCTTGTGTGCATTGATTATAAACCGTGGTGTCATCAATGGGTACCTTATTTTGGTTCTCTTGCAACATTTTGAAAAACGACAAAATATTGGTGAATGCGTAGCAATAAGGAAAATCCATTGGTTGCTGAGCCTGAGTAGGACACATCGTGAATTTACATTTCCAACTTTGAAAGATTGAATCACAGTATGCATTCAAGTAACAAGTAGAACTATTCAAAAAGTCTACACCATATTGAACGTTATCTAAGGCATGAAAGTTCCTAAATTTGATCAGTGTATCTTTTTCTTGACATTTGAAATTTTTACGATTCAAAAATCGATATTGTAATGATTGGATACTAATATCCATTTCAGTACCTCCAGAAACAGTTACTTTTTTGCTACTATCTTGTCTGTTCTCGTTTCGATTGAGAAAATAGATATTCATACCATTAGAAACTGGAAAATCAATCTGATTAAGAAGTTCGTCAATGTCTTTGATTGCACTTGGTCGATTAATAAAATAATCATGAATGTATAATTTGAGAACTAATTTAGATGTTGGAAATCTCATAGAACAAATGTCTTGTGTTAATCGATAGCATAAATAATGTGGATAAACATATTCTGGTAATAATGTAAGATTGTTGAGTATTGTTGTTTTTTGTTGAATCGTGCATTCAATACTAATAAATAGTTGGCTTTGACGATAAGAAAATGCTTTAAAGACTTTCCAAATGTCAATATTTTGTAAAAACATCTCTAATTGTGCTGGTAGAAGAACTTGAGTTTTGTTAATAAATAGCATTTGTTGAGAAGTCTCGTTGATGAATTGAAATTCATTCGGAGGAGGACGTCGAACATATTCTAAAGCAAATATTCTTTTCGGACAAAGTAAAATATCTGGTTGATCGAAAGGTATTGATTTCGGAATAATACTTATCGATACTGATTCTTCCAAATATTTCATTCCCAACACCGTTGAATGTGCAATCAATCCACCAATGGCAGCCATTGTTAAAATAACCCACACGATTTTAACAGTTCTCGATTTTCGATTAGCCATATTAGGCAGTCCATGCATTGTGGATTCAGAAAAGCATTGTTTCACAATGGACATCATCATTGAGTGATTGTGATGAAACATTGGTATTTATGATTGTAATACAGTGATTTGATTGGTGAGAAGTAGGGGAATTTGTAATACATTTTCAAATCATTGTTTTATTTATATTGACGCTTATTTTATAATTTCTAGTTATAATATTATTAATAAGCAAAATTTAAGATAAAATATATCTCCAACTAATAAGGATCGGTTCAAATAAGTGTCATAAAATCAATGACATTGAATTTTTAAGTAATAACTCAAGTATTAATAATAATTTTAAGATGTCCCGAATAAGAACCAAATTCTACAAATTATTAATCATATTATTAATACGTAATTCCTAAAATTCATTCTAAAATGGCTACTCAATTTGATTAATATAATTCAATTATGATTCCCAAATGATGTTCCTACTATTTTATATGATATAACCTTTATTATACATTAAGTGTATCTTCATCTCTTAATAAAATTTCAAAGCAAAACCTAATCATTGAAATTAGATAAACTCTTGCTTTTAGCTTGCATTTTTAGAATTTTATAGTTGATGCCTTTTTACTTAACTTCAATCGAACGTTTATAATTCTATTTACAATCCTAATGGACCAATTAAACCTATTTCCAGTTATTACCATTAAATATAATTACTTTGACGGTATTGAAGCTTTCTAGACTTGAGAGTTATCCACAGTTATCGAAATCTCAATCGCTGCTCTCCAAGGTGAGTAATGAGCAAAGAACATTAGAGGTTAATGGTAATATCTTCATAAATTTTAGAAACTAAAAGACAAAGAGACTGCATAATTACTTTTTGTAAATTGATTGGAGTTGCTATTCTAGATGGTTGAGTTACATTTTGGTTATGTGGAGATCAGATTGATTGAAATGATCTACTGGGGATGATTTGTTTGATTTAATAATATTCTAAACATATTGATTGATTACAATTATCCGCATTGCCGATCAAATAATCTGAGTCAAATAAGTATTTGATAACTGCTTTGAAGACTATCTTCAAATTCACTTCTAAATTGGAATCACTATGTCATTTCAGCAGGTTTCGAATCGACTCACTGACTTCTTAACAGGTGGATTAAATAGATGAATGCATTGAGAGGTCTCTAGAAATCATTGTGTCACTGTCAATCATTTAGAAACGCTGACTACATGATTCAAATTAAGAGGTACGATCAATTGACGGTTTGAATCATCATTCATAAGTATGTGCGTTCAATATGAATCTTTTAAACGATATGAATTTTGTTATTCTCATGGTCAAACATTGTGATAATCACGTACCTAATCTTAAAGTAATTCAAAGTATTAAGGCAATCTGAAACTCCCGTATAGACACTGGATCAAACTGCCAAAGGGTGAAATAAATTAACTTGGTTGTCTTGGGCAGACTGCTTATATTAAAGACCATGTGAGTATATCGTGGAGAATTAAATCTAATCTTGAAGGCTTGGATTATCTTTTGTAGATTAAATCCATAAAGTAAATCATATAAGTCAGTACCACCTTAAATAGTATCGTAATACAAATAGGGTATATCAGAATTGCGAGAAAGACGTAAAATCTTCTTAACTAGTTCGATTAAACACAAGTTAAAATTCCAGAAACAATAGATCTCATATAGTTCTTGGGTCCATGTAATGATCATTTTTTGTTTACCTTATTCGAAAATCAAAGGTCATGGAGCAAAATAGAAAGCGCGTTGTGCGCAAGTGAAGTCAATAGAAAGTGTCGCATTTTGAATAGAACATTACAAGGATTTCTTATTGATTCTTTTTTTTCGGATTATGCAATCGTAATCTTTTATCCCTTGGAATTGTCTGAGAGCTCTCTTCTTTTGAATAACTCATAATCAGACTCATAGATAAACTTGACAATGAAATGATTTTTTGAGTTAGCAGGCAATGAATCCAAGATCCTACATATTTCACCAATACCAATGTTTCTACTGAAAACCTGATGTTTATTTATAAATAAGCTAACCAACTTACGTTTTGCGTTTTGTATTTTTTTGAAGTATGATAGATAGCTATCTGTTATCTGATTTTAGTGGGATATCATTCGGATTTCCTTCTGATTTGTTTCTTTAATTTGATGAATATATCACGATGCGCAAATTTAATATCTTCACTCTCATAATTTTGGAAAAGATAGACTTCAATCGTATTTAGTATTATTTACTGTTAGGATGTGACAAGTAAAAGTAATCGAGACCCATGAAATTCACCATCAACTTATGATTGATTCAAAGTTCTATTCTCAGTTACTATTAGATAGATCACTAAATATCGATTCTGTTGGCCATGAGTCGAGCATGAACCCGTCTCGTATAACGACAAACCAGATAAAGATTTTCCTGCTTTTATGGCTGGAGTTAATCCCTACAAAATCTATTTGTGCTTATTTTATAACTGTTGTGCTGGTTTCATCTCCACAATTTCAACATTTTCTCTGTCCCAGAAATCAAATTTTTTAAATGGTTTATCGACTCTGTTTCCACCGTCGAAAAGTTTGACATTTCCAGTTAGTTTCATTTAGAATTCAACTCTCTCTTATCTCACAATTCATAGTTTCATAAGTTTTCATAAGATTTTGATGAGTATTAGCAATTCATTAGCATATAATAATATTTTATAATATTTTTTTATAATTATTGTTTGGACCAAAAACTTGTAAATAATCTTTGTTCAAATTACATAGCACACACAGATCTTATAATGAAAATAGCTATACTGGATAGCTAGACCAGCTAGCCAATGATTTATCCTCTATTGCGATTAAATAGTCTGTCACAGATGTTTCTTTATCATCAAATATTCTTTCAATTTGTGTGGGTTGCTTCATCAAAAGTCATGAAATTAAGAGAGGCTTGATATTCTTCTGAATCGATATCATCAGTTTCAGAGAAGTAACGTGCGTAGGCTTCGTATCACTGATCGATTTCATTCAGGTTATTGTCCTGTTTTTACGGTGTAAACCTTGACAGACCTGACAGTCAGAGATTTTTTGCACTGAGTTTTTTCTCATTTGCCTGATGGGCAGTGGTTTCCATTTTCTTTTGATTATTGTTGAGTCCCATTTCATTATTAGCATGTTATATTGCTGTCATAGTTCCGTTTGATAAAAACATTATTTTGAAGATGTTGTATAGAATGTGTATAAATATATACAGTAAAAGTTTCCAACGTTACCAAGTGTCATTAAATATGAGGATTATTCATTATTTTTGTTAAAATTGTAATTTTTCCTTACTAATTGAAGCCATTATCAAAAAAACACTTAAGAATTTCATGATAAAGTCGATATAATTGTTCCATTTACAAAATCAATAAAAATCATTATAAAGTTAACAAAATCTAACAATTAACGAAAGCAAATCGTCACTTTTTATTTTTTATCGATTTTCTTAATACACTATATGCAGTCACTATTTCGTAACAATGTGATTACATAATCGCTTCGGGATACTGCATTGACATCCGTTCCGTTACTTAAGACGTTGGAGTCATTTTTAAGTAATCCACTCAACAAATTAAATAACAACTACATGATTTATTTTTCACAAATATTTAAAAGAAGAATTTACCATTGGCTATATTTTTCAAAATCTCAAATATTGTGAAAAATTGTTGTGCATTGTCAGTTCAACAGTAGTACAACGACTTCATGTTAAGAATAAATTGAATTTTGTTATTTAATATATTTATATTAATATTTTACTTATTAAATTTATAAGTAGTTTGTTTCCATTAATTTCAATGTAAAGATAGTTCAGTCCATTTTAACTGAATCAAGCTTATACTCTTATAACAAATCAAAAATAAAACCAAGTCTTTGTCTCATCAGATTGTGATACTGGTTCAGAATTATCTAATAGTCACGTCAATAAAGCTCGTAACAGATACTTTAATACTATTACTGGACATCACAATAATAACCAAGGTTTGAATGCTCCCACACACACTTGAATCTACTGATAAATCCAATCACATTGTCCTTCAACGTTTTTTGGTATTTTTGAAATGGCAAAACACTTTGTTTCACCTTTATAATAATAATAATTTATATATGATATTGTGACACTCTGTTACCTGAAATATACATTTTATTTATTATAATCAAAAAATATTTTCTCCAAATAATCTGTTGTACTTAAAATAAATTATATTTTGCATTTAAAAGGTTTGTGGTGACATTTATTGTGTTTTCTATATTAATATTTGAGTATTATTTGTTTGTATTTTAGAAATTAATAATTTTTTTAAATTTATAATGGTTATTATTCAGTTATGGGAAATTCGGATTTTGAAAGGAAAACTTGGCTTTTGTATTAAATGAATCACTAAATTTTATTCTTTGTTAATAATATTATATTTTCCAAATTCTAATATATTAATTTCAATAAATTGTTGAGATGGAGCTTTAATATAAATAATATTTTAGCCTCAATCACTTACAAACCAATCCTAAACATCATACAATCAATTAGCATACACAAACAATCAGTATCGCAACACTCACATAACCCATTGTAAGAAAAATCATAATTTAATAATTTGAATTGCCCACCACACCAATATTTATTCACAAAGCAATCAGTTGAATTTCCCAGTTATAAATGCAATATCAAATTCTTTCTTCTAATTTATTCAAATTGAAACATAAAACTCAAATGTTGAGTTAAAAGATCTTGTTCTGTAAGCGATGATGAGCAAAGTAAATCTCTCTGTGGGAAATCGTTCAATATTAAGCAAATAATTCTTGTGGCCATGGCAAATTTTTCTGATCATCATTCAACAATATTTAAGGACAAATACTTTATATTAATAACATTCTTAAGAAATAAGTGACCAATAGCAATAATAATTATTATTGATTTTTAACAATTTGTGATCAACAGTAACTATTTGGTGTTAATTATGATGTCCTTTCATTTATTCAATATTTAAGCACAACTGTGTTTATAAAAGAAGGATTGAGTATGATAATAAGAAGAATAATCATTCTCTAGCCACGATCGTTATTCATCTGTTAGTAACTTTGTCTTCAGAGTAGAAATGAAGTCCTATTAATAGCGAATCGATTTAAACGGTCAGTACAAACTAAAACCATCGGAAAACCATAAACAAATAATTGTAACAATATCATTACAAAATAAATTAATATTATATTTTCCTAATAATAATTTGTTACTTATTAAATTTATAAGTAGATTATTTTTGATTAATTTGAAATTTGATAATTTCCTGAATTAATGAAATTAAAAATGCGAAATAATTATTTATTGAACTTATGAAAGTAATTAAAGGACATATTTTTGATGAAATGATCCTTGGTGGTCCAAGGTGCAGGCTTCAAACCTGTAGTCGGTTGACATCGAAGTGGTTCAATTCCACCTTTTCAGCGATTTTTACATGCCCGTTACTCAAATCTAAATTATTAAAAAGAATGTACATGTTTATTTCCAAGCCAAATATTATTTTCACTAAATATGATCATAAAATGATAATAATTATAATTTAGATTTGTTTAATGTACTTGCAAAAATCACTGACAAGATTGAATTGAACCACTTTGATGTCAACTGACGACATGTTTGAAGACTGATCTTTGGACCATAAATTTTTTTATATTTAAATATTTCCATTGATCAAATCCTCCAAGTTTCTATTTTGATTATTCCAATTTCTCTAGCTGTATTTCCTACATTCAGTTCACATTCCGTCTTGTCGTTTGAATATAAGAACGTTGAGTTGTTATTTGAGTAAATTCTTGGTTGTCAGCTTGCAGACTTCAAATCTGTTATTGGTTCACTTTGGACTAATTTGTTCACACTTTTTCAGCGAATTTTACTTGTCGTTTGAACAATTCTAATTTATGTTTATTTGCAATTCGTTGTTAAATATTTAACAAACATAATTTTCAATCTTAACCAGAAGATAAGCGAAAGCTTTCATTGATTTTAAGAATCAAGATATCCATTAAATATTACAAAATATCAAATTACCATAAATGCCATGATTTAAAAAGTTAAAGCTTTGCTATTTCTTTTATTTCTCTAATTAAAAATTATAATAATCATTATATTTTAATTCATCAAGACTTGTCTCCTTTTCATTTCATAAAAATTACAGAAATGTGAAAATTGGGCCACTTTAATGTCAGCTGACTTTATTGCTGGTTATTTTATTTGATAATTTACTAATCGCTTGTATTTATAATGGTTCTATGTGAAAGGCTCAAATAATTGTCTGAAAACTAGTATATCAATTTTAATCAGCTTATTTAAAAATAATGATTTATCATTTTCACTTTGTTCTCCTGGCTTATATATTCAATAATCATTGGTTTCGTAAATGATACAACAATCAAAATAATACATGTTTTATAACGAATTTTATTTATGCTTTCAATGACTTTTGATAAGCGTAATGATATTTATTAATATTTATGTTGTACAAAGCCAAAGAATAAAATTAAACAGGTATATTTGTTACATGTTCCGAAGAACACCTTAGTACGTAATCCAGAACAGTTTTGCTGCGTAGATAGAGAAGATCTGATTCAATTTAGATGTCACTGGAAAATTAATTCGACTGGAATATTTTCCAATTCTTTCAATGGTAATTTGTATGTGTCTAATTGATTTGTGTAATCGGGATATGGACCATATAAATTGCTTGTTGTTACTTTTTCTGTTCCATATTTTGTATTTGTGTTTGTTTTATATCTAACTACTATTGAAGAGACTTTAAGTACGGTTTACTGTATCCTACAATGTGTTGCCAAATTTAATTATATATTTTTCTTCTCCTGATATCATTAACCTTATTCCAGCCATAAAAAATAAATGGCAGAAATAACATAGATAAAATTACAGGACTTGAAAAATCTAAGGCTAAAAATTTAAGTTTTCAATTCATTTCAATGTTCATCAGCTGTCCATCAATCACATTAGTTAACGTTCATTACTCAAACGTTCATAACTTAGTCAGCATTATAGGTTGAAGCGACAACATACAACAGCTGCCAACGAAAATCATTTCTGTCATCTATCAATCTCTAAGATCTTGATTTATTATTGATTATTCCTTCTTATTGTTGATCTTTTATGCATTTTCAATTTTAGATGATCAAATCAATAAAATTAAAAAAATACAACCATAGATATACGTGAAGAATTATTGATATTGAATTCCAATCCAGAATTCCGTTCATTTGATTATTATGCCAATAGTTTCATCATCGTATCAACATATTATCTGTAACTTATTTCATGAAAAGCATTAAAAGCATTAATCGTAATTTTATAATTAATATTAATTTCAGTAAATTAATATTATATTTTCGTAATAATAATTTGTTACTTATTAAATTTATCAGTAGTTTATTTTTGCTTAATTTGAAATTTGATAATTTCTGAATTAATGAAATTAAAAATGAGAAATAATTATTTATTAAACTTATGAAAGTGATTGAAGGACATATTTTTGCTGGAATGATCCTTGGTGGTCCAAGGTGCAGGCTTCAAACCTGTAGTCGGTTGACATCGAAGTGGTTCAATTCCACCTTTT
>JBBMOY010267782.1:0-12181 GCA_037951405.1 Platydemus manokwari | reverse complement strand
TTATTAATTTCTAATAAATCTTCAATAACTATTTTATGTATTTTATTTCCTTTGAAAATATTAATGAAATCACTTGATGATCACATAAGATTATACATTGTTTAATATCTTTAATATCTTTTCCTAGGAAACTTTATGAGATTTTTACCTTAAGCTATGCTTGTATCTCATATTATTTCTACAAAAAGCTTCATTAAGAGTTGATTAAAATTTCTTTTTCGATTAACATGAAATAGATTCACAAGAAAAATTATTATTTTTATCCTTTAGTATTGGTAATATGTAAATTATTTGTAAAACTAAAATGTTTTTTCTTAATCATATTTAACATTTTGCTCCAATAAATTTGTTAAATATATGTTTTGATAAAAATTTCATTAAAAAACCGTTAAATATATTGATACAATTTCACCAATATCCATTGAACAAATGTAATGGAGATCATTGAAAAATGCTTTATTGAATCATTTTTATCAGATAGCATTATTGAAAATACTTCTGGCAGCTGCTCCAACATCGAAATCTAAAACTGAATCTATCAACATTTTAACAGAAGTAGTGCCAGATGAGATGCCGTAATAGAGTGTGTGTGTGTGTGCTAGCTGATTTAATGGTTTCCTTTAGAACGACTGTTGTGCAGTCCATTAAATTGAATTATGATGTCAATCGACATAAAGAAATCATTGTCAAAGCAATTTCTGGTTTATTATTATTGTTATTGAAACAATTCAAGCTTAATCATATTTATCAAGTTGGATTAATTTATAGATTATTATCGTTTTGTTGTTTATCATCACTTTCAGTTTGAATATATTTCTCAACATCTCGTTTTCGCCAATTGTATCCCTCTGGTTCTCAAGTTTTTCAATCAAAATATTCTTAATTACGTACAAGCGAAAAATTCGTACGGATTTGATTGAATTATTGAAATCGGATGATTAATTTGTTTCTGATATTTAGCATTCAATCTATTGATTTTCCTGCATGTGTTATTGGGGATTGTTCAGAATTGAATGCTGAAACTTTGGTGAGCATTTTTATCATAACATTACCTATATAATATCATGAAATTATTAAGATTTTTATTAATATTTATCCATTATTTCCACATTAATCCTATTTATTTGTTAATGGTAAACAATATTTTATAATATTATTTGATTTTTATTGATATTTGTTCAAATGTTTTATTATTATTACAGTAATTGTTTACTTAATATTATTACAATAATAATGATAATATATTTCACTTTCAACTTCGTGGAAAAAATAATTAAATATCTTTACTTTCATTTTATTGATTATTTCTATCATTATCGATTTGTTATAATAATTTATTCAAAAAATTGATATTATCGATTGTTTGGATCAATGCCATCTGTTCGAGTGTTATTGATGCTTGACGATAATTTGAGTACTTTTATAAAAATAATGTTTATTAATATCAATGTAAAATTAATGAATTCTTATGTTGTAATTTTCCTTCCATACGGTATTCAATTGATAACTTTATTTGAGTGATCAATTTTGAAAAATTTGTATAAAATAGATATTTATATCAGACTGGAAAGAATCAATAATATTTATCCGATCGAGTATTTTTTATTGTGATATTTTGGAATTCCGATGAACGACTTAAACACATTGATTACTGATACAATAATCCATTCATTTGTGTCCAGTGACTAGCATATAATTCATATAATATTATTACATTATAAAGTTCAGGTTTTTATTTTGTTTCATTGTACTTAAGAAAAAACAAAATAATATTAAAATAACTTTAAGTACCGGTGATCATCATGTTAAAACATTAGGATTGAAAAAGCTGTTGTAATCTGGTTGCATTTCGAACTGCTTATTTATACGAAATAAATTTCCAACAAAATCACACACACACATATATATATACATATGTGCGTGTCTGTGTGTGTAACAAAATTGATAGTTTAATAAACGCCTAAATTGAAAGTACTACAGAAGTAGATATTTGCAATTGTGTTTTAGAATTAGGCTCAGAATATTTCGTTCAGTTTTTTTCCGTGATCACTATTCTGAGATTCGGCAGCCAATATTGAATTTCTAAATATTACGTTTTCTATAACATTTATTTCTTTAAAAAATTAGTGAAATTATTTTATTATTACATTAAAAATAATAACTTCAATTGATAATGTTTTGTTCAAGAAAATATTCATTGTATAATTATTTTTATTTTTTGATATTTTATTTGATATGGAAACTTGTTGGTTATTATTGATGTGATATGTTAGGAAGCTAATGAACAGGGCTCATATTGTTGGCGTAATGTGTTCTCATGCATTAATTTGTTACGAATACTTAATATGCTTACGAAATGGAAACATTCTAGAACTATGGTGAGAGATCTATACAAGCTATTATTCCATTAAATATTCATGAAAATACAGATGATGGTAGTCTTTAAATCGGCCCCAATTCTTAAAAGAGCTCTTAAAGTGCGACAGGCCATGTTACAATTATATGTATTAAAATTGTTGAAATCACAAACCAGATATTTCGGAAGACAGTGGAGAAAATCAAATATGCAAATCATGTCCGCTATATACCAAAAGGTGCGACATCGATTGACTGATGATTGGGCTTATGGAAATGGTTAGATTAAGAAGGCAATGATGTTGTTGGGTGTTGATGGATATTCTATTAGATGTTGATGCACGTCCATGGGATTTTCAGGCTGAAGAATGTAGTTTGCGTGCTAATGTGAATCGCTTTAATAGTCGACGCTATGGTGGAGAAGATCTCGATCCAGATTTCGTGGCTGTTGATAAGAGTTTACTCAGTGTGTTGTCTAAACCAGTGGCTCTCAGTGATGAATTCAAACAAAATTATGAACAATGGTTGGAACAAGAAGTATATTCAGTTCCTATCAATTGGGATCAAGTTCTAGTTCATTAATATTCTCAACAATCTGTACATTGATTTGTTCTCATTTATGTCTTGAATTGTATTCGAATTTAAAAATATAAATTATCTTGTTTTCATTTGTTTGTATTGATTTATTCCCTTAGCATATATTTGGTAATAAGTTGTTACAAAATTGTAACTTTTTGAAATGGTCAATTTAAACAAAATAAACAATTTCAGATTTCCAGTTTTACAAATAAAATAATTCAGAGATAAATTATATTTTTATAACTGGAAATCTTAAATTGATTATTTTTGTTTAAATTCACTCTTTCCAAACAGGAGAATCCAAGCATTAGATTAATATATCAAACGGAACTGATTTTTCTGAATAATTTCTCCATAATTAATCATCAGTTATTCTCAAGATATTTGATAATTGTTAATTTGTTTTCTGAAGAAATCTAAAATTATTTGAATAGAAAAATGCAAAATGAACTTTTGATTAAAATATTTAATAAACCAATTATAAGAGTTTTGTGTGGACTTGACAATTTGATTGAGTTGACAATCAATAATATGTCCATACAAAATTGATTGAAATTCTCTCCAAATTTGCTAAGCCATTAATGTGTGTTATGACAACGTGCCTGATCGTCATGAAGCTTTATCGATCATTTTGAATCATGAATAATTTCGAAAATAATTCGTTAATTAAATTTATCTATTGTGACTGTAAATTATCCCAATATTATTTTTATTTGATTAATAATTCTTTCGGTGTAATATATTGTAAATAGATCAACTCCCATTTTTGATATTTATCAACAAATATTGCTTTAAAAGTTTTTATATAATTTATTGATTATTTATACTGGTTATACACCAGCCTAGGGCGATTATGAACTTAATGTGTTTAATAAAGGTCAACAATCTCTTCGATCGATTATATTTTGGTCAAAGATGGTATAGGAAATGTTGGAAAATTTCACAGTATTAATGAAAAGTGTACCCATTTTATAATACTTTATAAATGTAAAATGGCACTTAATTATAATGTTCCTAATTACGTAATTAATAGTCAATAATTATTTATTTTGGATGTAGCCTTTAGGATTTTTACAATTGTATTTTTATGGTAGGGCTTAAGCGTTGGAAAAGAATGAGCGGATTTGATTGGTTTTTGTGTGTTGAAGGTCGTTTACCAATTTACCATTAGTAAATTTATGTTAAATAAAGGAGCAGAGTAAAATAATCAGATATTTTAGGCGGAGTAAAGTACACGTGAAGTGCAATTTTAATATGTTTAAAAACCAATGAGTAATTTTTCTTCTTTATTCTATACTGGTAAAAATACAGCTCATCACTAATAAAATATTTGTTTTGATGAGTTCAAAAATAAACAATAAAGATAAAGCAAAAAAAAGATATTTAAATGAAATGTAATTATATTGCTATTAATTACGAAATATAGAAAATAAAATATTTTTAAAGAGTTAAATTAAATATCAAAAATGCAAATATGGAATTTGTGGAAAATAATAGCAATTACCGACCATATCCGATAATTAGAAGAAATAAATGTGTTCGTGCTGTAGTAACGCTGTAGTTGTACGGGATTAAAAATATCTTAGAAGTACTTTGTTTTGGTATTGGGAGCGCGCTAGTCCGTATAGTAAAGAATTATTGTGTAATATTATCTAGGAGTAGATTCTGAGCCAAGGTATTCAACATAGTGTTGGGACTTAGTCCTAGCCTTATTAACATGAATTTTTATGGACTTGTCTTCCCTCGATGTTATTTATTTCGGTGTTAATTATTATATAAATATAACTTAATCAGAAAGTTGTCTTTACCTAGTGTGTACCAAATTTTGAATAGGAGTCAGATTATCAGAATAAGACCATGCCGTTAAGTTAGAGTAATTCTAAACTTAACAGTTTCATTGTTTTCATTATTTATTATTTTGATATTTGTGAATTTACATCTTTGAATTTACGAATATATTCTCGAGTATAGATCCCTATTATTTAATAATACATATCTTAGGATTTCGACCAAATAATTGACGATAGACTAAAACTTCGTGCAACTTTGTATAACAATTTTTATAACAATTTTATTTTTATGCATGACAATACGTACGAAATGTGCAGCAATTTTTATTGTATTAATTTTTATTTAATCAGCTTCAGTTTTTTATGACTGAACAATTATTGGAACACTTGTGTGAACCTAGTTTAAAATTATATTTATAAAATAATTATGATCTGTAAATATCTAAAATAATAACACCCGAAAATTCCCATGGAATAAAAATCCATTAAATACCTTAAATAAAAAATGAATTCATAAAATAACAACATGCAATATAATATCACGCAATAACATCGACAAATAAATTATCTCATTCATAAATTCGATCACTGAATAAAATATTCCGTCAGTGAAATTAAATCAGAGAAAATATTTCTCTGTGAAATAAATTTAATTGGAGGGAATTTCTCTCTCTGATAAATAAATTCCAGTAAGAAAATAAAAAATACACTGGCATTAAATTTAATCGCAAAGAATATCTGCGAGTGGTTCACACTACCTATATAAGGCAGCGGTCACAATTAATTTGTCCCACAATTTCAAATTTGCTAAGACCCTGTTATACGCATCAATTGGAGAAGTTACATCATCTGCTTCAGAAGAACAATATTCCCGTATATACTCGGTATTTTACTGGAAGACCATAGTAAGATCGATTTGTGTAAAATACTGATTCATGTTATATATAGTATAGTTTTAATCTTATTATCAAGTTTGTTGCTCAAAGAGCAAATATATCTTATTGTAGGGACTTCAAATAAAATGTTGGGCATATAGGAAGTCCTAATCTTCGACACTGAATATTCTTATCTAGTACTGTTTTTGATTGCAAAATAACGTGTTCTATCTCCGTGTATAACAATTGTAGTAACGTGATGAGAATATTTTCTGCAATTAAATTTAATGCCATCCATTTATCGTTTTCTCGATGAAATTTATTTATCGCTGACATAATTTCTCTCTAATTAAATCCAATAAGCTCAATATTTTATTTATTCATTATATTTATTGAGCGCAGTAATATGGGACGATTTATTTGCCAGTGTTGTTGTGCGATAATATATTACGGGTTGTTATTTTATGAATAAATTCATTATTTATGGAATTCAAAGGATTTGCTTCAATGAAGTTTTTCGGGTATTATTATTTTAAATATTTATGGATAATAATTATTATAAACATTCAATATATTATTTTATAAATATGATTTCAAACTGATTTTACTAAATCACTCCAAGTCGTAAAAAATACACATTGATTAAAAAAAATTAATGTAATAAAAATTAATGCACATATAATACAATTGTCATAAAAATTGGCACACAAAGCCGTAGATATTAGTATGATTTAGTTATTTCCTTATTATCCCAATACAACTATTTTTATAACAGTAATAATAATTCCATAGTCTAACTCAAAGTTCAGCGAAAAAGATTCAATAATGAGTTTATTCATTAATAATTCAGAATAAAATTATAGCCAAATTCATTAATAATTCAGAATAAAATTATCTACGTTAGTTATTAGTTGAAGTCAAATAATGTTGCAATGTCACCTGCAAATATCATAAGATCATAAAGTCCTAATCAAAATAAAATATGCTATTCGTTGATGTCGACTTTTCAATACGAGATCTTTGAGAATTTGGATTGTTTTGGATTCAAAGCCCTTGAGAATTAGGATTTGTTTGAATATTGTGATCTCTGATAGCTTGTTTCTGTTGAGGAGGATTGCAGGTGTTTATATTGAGAGTAGCTTGAGGATTGAGAGAGTTAGAGTTTATTCATTAGTTTCTTATAATCTGAAAATGGAAAAGAAGATTGAGAAAATTGAAATTTAGATTTGCTACAGTTATCAGGTATTAATTAACGTTAATAAACAAATCTATTGTTCTTTATAACATTAGATTTAAGTCTCCTGTGCTTGCGCAGCAAGAGTCCTAATCGTTAATTAGCTAGCTAAATGTTATGCCTATAAGTACCAGCAACTCTCTTGGTTGTTATAGATTTTAATTATTAGAATGATTGGAATAGTTCCAATCCATTTAAGTTAAGGTTGAGATGAATTGCACAAAAATTTTCATTTTAAATAATAGTAAAATTACTTTTTAATGGTAATGGAATAATTAAAATAAAATCTATGGTAAATTTTTTTAGTTTGCTTGAAACTAATCTGTTAACAAAAGTTTCAGATTTTAATTTAATATATATTAATTATTGCACTATAAGAAGTAAATAATATTAAAATGAAAATAAATTCTAAAACTTATTAATTATTTGTCAATAACTAATTGATATGTATGGTTAAATGTACTTCATGATAGTTTGTATTGACAAGCTTTCAAATTTTACACGATCTTTAATATCATCAATTAAAATTCAAGATTAAAAATAACCCAACGACATTCAGTACTTTATGAATAATTTATGCATAATTATGAAGTGCTACAAAATAAAAATTTCAATATAGATATTTCTGTATAGATTTTAATTGATTTTACAAAGTCGAAGTTTTAATATTATGACTAATTTTATATAAACAAATTTGTTTGAATTATGATCAACGTCAAAATAAGTTGGTAATGAAAGAGTTATCATATATTTTTGTTTCGTCATTTTTTTACTTTATCGTAAGCATTATTAAATCTTATAAACATTGCTTATTTTTATTATTTTAATGCAGAGTTCAGTGTTTTCCGAGTCATTTAATTGTAAATCATCCGGATTTACATCAGATCTTAAATGCTCACGATGTTCAGAATTGAAGAATTTTAATTTATTATCCATTCAGTCCTCATGTTTGTCTTGTTGTGACAAAAATTCCACAGAATCTAAAACAGTGAAATACCCTTATGCGAAATTAGTTGTATGTGGGTGACAGTTAGGTCGATATCCGCAAATTCAAGCGTTTGTTAAAAGCGCTAAAGTTGCGCAATTCCCTAATGTTGAAATAAGCTACGTTCGTGGTTCTGATCCTGTTATCAGGTTGTTAGATGAGAACAAGATTATGGTTGAAGAGCTTGGGATAGAAAAATGGGATACTGACACAATTATTGAATTTTTTGAAGAACGTCTTTTGTAAGGAGATGTGTTCTCATATATGACGCAAATCTGGTAAACATAAACATATATGTCCAAATTTGCTGATGAAATCGAGAATACTTGATTAAAAATATCAAAAATATGTTTTTCAATACATATTTTGATTTCAATCTTAATTTATTTAGTTGAAACTTAAACGGTGAATTAATTTAAAATTACAATTTAGCAACGGAAACTATTGGTTTTATGTTTGAATTTATTTTTAAAATATTATGAATTTTAATCTTAAGAAATTTTTATTTTGGCTTACTTGAAATTTTGTCACTGAATACACTTTGCAAATATAATATGTCAACTTTGAATTCAAAATAGACTTCTTAATTGCTGTTATTAATTCCAATTAATTATTTCAACAATTATTGATGGAAACAAACAACGAAGATTATTTAAAATTAATTTGAAATAAATAAAACTGTTCCCTTTTTTAAAATGATTTGCAAAAAAAGTAACATTGATGTGCACTGAGTCATAAAATTTTGAATTTAATTAAAACTAAAACAAATCGACGCAAAAACATCAATGGCATAGTGTAGGTCAGAGGTGGCCAACTTTCGTGTACGTAAGATCGACTTTTCATTTGAATAACATCTCATTTGATAGACTAAAATTGGCTTCAAGATCGACTGGTTGGCCACCCTTGGTGTAGATCACACTTTCAAAAAGATACAAGTCTTAAATGTATCTTTTGTTATCAATTTGAATTACAAAAATGGCAACTTTGATTTCATAAATTTATTATTAAAATAACATTTGAGCAGTGATACAAGTAACAATTGTTCTCACAAAATTGGATGCAAGCGTACAAAGTAATTCAATTACCAATGACGAATAACCGACCAAGATGACTAGTTTTTTGTTTTATTTCTTGTCGATAAATCTTTTCCACACATAAGATTTGATCCTAGTGATTTTCAAATTTTCAATTTAGATTCCTCTAAGGTGTGAGACTAACAATTGTCACTTGTTATATATCACATGAATGTTTGTTTATTTCATAATGATGTCAATCTTATTGATGATTTTGAGATAGTGCTTCGCATAAAAAGTCTGCATATATACATATGTGTGTATGTATGTTACATTTTAAAGAGATTAATATTTTACCATAGATTTAAGAAACTAAAGCAGCTGTGTGCAAATATCATTACATCATGGAGACCGATCGCCTTGACTGATACCTCATGCCGGATATTCACCGCGATTTTAAATCTCCGCTTACTCAAATGGGTTGACTCGGCAACCTAATATCTCAAAACCAAAAGGCAATGTTTGCCTCTGACGGATGCAAACACACAACGCATATCTATTTCCCCTTTCAGAATACGCAGTGCAACACAACAAAGACATTTATATGTGCTGGATCGGCTGTAAAGACACATACCCAAGCTTACCTCGTGAGGTCATCTAGTATAACTTCAACAAATAGGAGTACTACATCCACGTGATAAAAGCCTTCCATAAGGATACCAAATCAACTTATTCTTGCGATCAGCTGAAGACATCACCAATATCAATATATATAGTGGTGTCAAACAAGGATGTCGTCTTCCAATGACATTATTTTTTGCCTTTCAACTGATTACCCAATCAAATTATCCACAAAACTCCTGGAGTCTCTAACAAAACATGGTAATCAATGCCGGATATTAGCCTACACCAATGATATAGCCATTCTGCCAAATCCCGCTGAGAACTTAGAACAAAGACTGAAGCATCTTATTTATTTTACTACCGATATTCATCTATACATCAATGTCAACAAATGTGGATAGTTCACCAAAAACTTTTTAGACAGAATTGATCTTATAATTTTCGACGAATTTGTGCCAATTGTGCATAGCACCAATTTGTATAAATATATAGGAGTCCCATTTGGTCTTCCAAAACATCTACTAGCAATGATATTCTTCAATCAATTTTTACCAACTTTGAAGTAATAGCAGAATAAAAAACGACATCCATCACAGAAATTCCAACCTTACAATATCTTTTTACACTCAAAGCTGATATTCCATTTCAGGATACAACAAGTCAAAACAAAGACACTAGATTCCTGGACTCTCATCACAAACGGAGACGAAGAACCAGTGTAATAATTTGATAAGAAAATCCGCGCCATCTGTCGAAACATTTTAAAGCTAGACCATTCGAAATTAAGCAACAATTTTTATCTATACGCTCCAACAAAACTGGATGGATTTAGCCTAACTACTTCTTTAGTGGAATATTGTATCCAAAGCATCGTCTGCGCCTTCAAATTTCTGAAAAGTCCGAACCAGGAATTCAGAACTTTTATAATCCAATATCTACTTGACCTTTTCAAATACAGGCTACTGGATGCTTCAGACTTAACCACAGCATTGTACTGCATCTCTGATAAAATCGCCTCTAATAAAAAAGCACAAAAGCAACCTGATGTACCCAAACCCGAAACTAAAGAAGCTCAAAATTGATGTCAAAATCAGTCACTGCGACACAGAAATTCAATTGGAGATAACTGTCAACCCGGATAAGACTTACTTCCTCTCAAAGGACAATCACGGGAAACTGTGTGACATCCTTCACGACTCGGGATCAATGAATTTCTTTAACGAATAGGCAACCATGAAAAAGCAGGGCAGACTGGTAACTGCTTCTCTCTCCAAACTTATCACAAAACCTTTAAAAACTTTCAATTTATTGCAGGAAGCTGGGATTTTTACCCACCACACATGCAACAATCTCTCTTGCTGAATCTTACATAATACTTTATCAAATTGAATAAATCAATCTTGTACCTCCGCTTAGTTTCCTCGATGTTGATTCTACACCACAAAAATCAACTACAAAACTGAGATCAGACCTTATCACCAGGAATAAGATCAAGTACCATGTCTACATCGTTGATCTAAAAATGCCTACTGATATAATGGATAATTTTGAACAACATCGGAATCTGAATGACGAAAAATACTGAAATATCGCGGTTGAAATAAGCAAGAAATCGCGATTCAACACCAGTCTAGATGTTATCTATGTCGGAGTTCAATAGATCCTGGAATAAAAAAATAACAAAGTCCTATCAAGTATAGGCCTGAAAAAATCACAGACAACCTTCATCTCGGGCTTCCTAATCACTGCCTTCCTGAAGGATGCCTTCACAACCAATATATGCCCAAACCAATCAGAGTAAAATGACAACTTTTTGTGGAAACGAGCGTTCAATTTAATTACCAACACTGCATAGCAAAACTAACAATGCAAATTCGCAATGTTAACAAGAAACGAGACAAATCTTAATACAGAAAGCTCCAAATGTGTGTTGTGTATATTGTTGGGTACCGAAATATCCCAATACAAGTAATAATAAAAGCATATAATTTTTTTAAAAGCTAGATGCTACATTCCTCTTAAAAATAGAAAACATAAATATAATTAAATAATTCTAAAAATAAAACCAAAGTTGCCATAGTAACCTAAAAATAGACTAAATAAAATACAATAATAATAAAAAGATGATTAGTCAAAAAAGAAGAAAAGAATAGAATAAAAGAACAGTTGTGAATCAAAATTACGCTCACAGTCACTGCAACAAAAGCCCACAACTAATGTTCATTAAGCTCATTACTCTCGAAAAGTCTCATTGTTGGAAAATTTCACAGTGGCAATTCAATGTTATTGATTAATTTTCGGAACCAAGCAAAATACCCCCACAGATTAATCCACTTTACCGAGAGGAATTTTAGTTGTCAATTAATCTAAGGAATCTATTTAAAGCAGTCTCTTAATAAACTAATTAAAGATGAAAAAGAAGAAACTATTCTTGTGCAAATTTTGAAATTCATTAACTACAAGCTTTTCCAGGAGTTGTAACCAGAACTTATGTCGTGTATAAAATCATTGTATAAGTATGTAATTATTTTTCTTTTTTTTATCTAATAAAATTGTATCCAAACCAAAAGGTCGTTTTAATATTGATGGAAACCTGCTGAGTTGGATTATTTGGTGATAATTTATTAATAATTTTTCAACCTATAATTTATTATTGGGTCTATAACTTAAAAACCGGAATTTTTTTAGAACAATTGAGTGTTTATTAAAGAAAATCTTGTACAATT